>PVIA01010120.1:0-54481 GCA_004024845.1 Tonatia bakeri
GCAATTTCTTGGTCACTTAAAAAAATTGGTTCTGGGGCTTTCAAATATGTTTGAGCCATCTTTTTAATTTTCCTTTGGTTTGGATGCGGCTGTTTCGTAAGGGCGGCGGAGCCTTAGGTGTTCACGGGGCGGGGCACCCCAGTCGCTGGGTTGTGACGTTGTATGTGGGGGCGGGGTCTGAGAGGGAACAATGGCGCCTACTCTGCTCTCTCTAGGACTTCCGTTCCCTCCACCGCCTCCCACAAGCAAACTGGGCCCTTGCTGTGCTGGCTCCCAGGCGGTGGGCTGGTGCACTTTCTCGGGCTCTGTGGGCTTCCCCGAGAAGTCTCCTGTGAGGCTGGGAGAGTCTCCCGGCCTCAGTTCCCAGACGGGGCTCTTAAGCTTTGAAATGCGGCGGCGCTGCCCGTTTTTACTTATTTGTGCGCAAACGTGTGGCTGCGGACAGCCAGCTCCCCTGCGCCCCTCACTGGGTCTGCTAGTCACCTCCGCGCTTCCGCGCCCAGCGTCCGCCACCAGTCCGTCCGCTGCTGTCTGCGCCCTGCGCGCCCGCGCCTGCCAGCCAGCGCCTCTTCCCGCCGGGACCCCTCAACCCCACTTCGCAGGCCTCCGGACTCCGCCGCTCCTTACCGGTCTGGATGTACTGGAGCCCGACTTCTGTTCAATTAATTTCTCTCTGTTCTGGTTGTTAATTGCTTCTCAATCTTTGTTGTCTTCAGTCTTGGTTGCGCGAGGAGGCACAATGCGACTGCCTATACCTCCATCTTGGCCGGAACTCTGGAATTTTTTTCTTGAATAGTTACAGAGGGAAATTTTTATCTAGAATGAATTCTCTAAAAGATGAAAAAGAATATATAAAGTCAGGCGTTACCAAAATTTGAAAATATAACAGAAATTAGAATATAAGAACAGTGCTATGTTATTGAAGATTTTAACAACTTTCTAAATATTTTGAAGGAGGTAAATACAAAAACTATTTAGGGAAATTATTTAGCTGTTAAATAAAAAATCATGTATTTTTTGGCCTAGCTGGTGTGGCTCAGTGGACTGGGTGCTGGCCTGCAAACTGAAAGGTCGCTAGTTTGATTCCCAGTCAGGGCACATGGCTGGGTTGCAGGCCATGTCCCCAGCTGTATGCATGCGAGAGGCAACTGATTGTTTCTCTCATACGTCTATGTTTCTCTAGCTTTCTCCCTCCCTTCCCGTCTTTCTAAAAATTTTAAAAGAAATCTTTGAAAAATTCATATATTTCTCTTTTTCCCATGTAGGTCTCTCAAGTCGTAAAATCCTTAAATTATATGACAATTTTATAGCTATTAAAATATATCAAGAAAAATGACATAGCCAAATACCATATATGTACATATATCTATATAGATGTATAGGCAGTGTTACAGAGTTTCATTAGCATGTACCCTTTAGAATGATGGTCTTAGTTTTTATTAATGCGGGGAAGTCTAGTCAAGTTGGTTAAAAAGCTATTCTCTCCAGACACAAGTTGTTAAGGAGGCTTTATTTGATCTTTCATGAAATTGCTGAGACTAGTGAACACGTCTCCTTTAATATTCTTTTAGAATGTGTTCTAAGAAATGTTTGATTTAGAAAATTTCACAAGTCCACTTACACCAATCAACTTCACCACCTTTCTTATGCGTTTGTAAAATAATAATGCTCTATCTAACTTTATTTATTTTTAAAGAAAGTGATTCCTGGGTAGACCTTAAATTGTATCTCTAAACTTTAGGTTGTATAAATGTTCTTCTAGTCTTCCTGATTGGAAGGCAGATAAAAGCAACTAAAAAGTTCTCAAATGTAAGTAAATATTTCCAAACTGTCCAGAAAAAGTCCAGCCATTGTTAACATAATGAGAACAGTTTACGTAACATCAATGTAACCTGGCGGCCCAAGAGAGTGGACTAGAATGTGCATGCATGAACAATGACGACTTCACTGTACTAGTCAGTGGAGGTAGTAGATGCTGTGGAGTGAGCATGTGTACTGTGTGGCCGTCACATTCAAAATGACTGAGCAAGTAGAGCCGTGAATCTGCATCAAATTTTGCATTAAGCTTGAACATTCTTCTGCGGAAACCATTCGGATGATTCAAAAGGCTTTCGAGGATGATGCAGTGAGCGCAACACAAATAAAAGTGTGGCACGAACGCTTCAAAGACGGTCGAGAATCTGATGAAAGTGATGCACATTCCAGAAGGCCCGTGACAAGCAGAGCACCTGAGAGGGCTGAACATGTACAGCTGCGATCAGCAAAGCTCGGCGACTGACAGTGCGAGAACCAAAAGCTGAGCTGAGGATTCCAATACCCACTGTGTCTGAGATTTTGATGCAGGATCTTGGCATGAAACACATCATGGCAAAACTCTTTCCATGGCTTCTGCAACCAGAGCAGAAGGAGCATCGTGCTGCAGTTGCTAATGAGTTTGACTCAAACCACTACCAAGGAACCAGCTTTCCTCCAGAAGGTCATAACCAGAGATGAATCATGTGTCTACGGCTATGATCCGGAAACGAAGGTCCACTCATCCCAGTGGAAGTGGCCTGGCTCTTCATGCCCGAAGGAAGGGCAGCAGAGTCACATCTAGGTCAAGATCATGTTAACTGCGTTTTTTGATTGGGAAGGTGTTGTCCATCACGAGTACGCCCCTCCCAGCCAAACACTTAATAAGGAGCACTACCTCAATGTTCTTCGTCAGTTGAGAGACGCAATGTGATGAAAACAACCACAGCTGTGGGCACCTGGGGATTTGCAGCTTCATCATGACAACGTGGCCACTTATGTTTCACATCTCTGATACATCACGTCTTTGATACCTCAAATCACCCAGGTGACTCAGCCCTCCTACAGTCCCGATTTGGCACACTGAAACTTCTGGCTTTTCCCAAAACTAAAATCACCTTTGAAAGGGAAGAGATTTCAAGCCATCGATGAGATTAGGAAAATACGATGGGGCAGCTGATGGTGGTTCCAACAAAGAATTTTACAGAGTGTTTTGAACAGTGGAAGAGACTCTGGGAGACCTGTGTGAGGTCCCAAGGTGCCAACTTTGAAGGGAACTGAGGTGTCATTGTCCTGTGTACAATGCTTCTTGTATCTTGTCTGTATTTTTCTTGTATAAATAGCTCTTTTTCATAGTGCATGGTTGGATACTTTCTGGACAGACTTCATCTGCTAATCCATTTCTGTCCCCCAAAAAGCACAGTTCATTTTGGGTGATAAATGGACACCTTTTGGTTAGGAAAAGAAATTAACTGATGATTAAGTATAGAAATTTGCATAATTTTAAGAACACCTGGTTTAAATCAAGATACACTAGTAATTCTAACGTAGGCTACATTACCTGGTCTGGTCGATAACTGGCTATTTTTTTTAATTGTTCTTAATTCTCGGTCCAAGTATGCAACCTGTAGAATTTCTGTATTTTCAAATTCATAATAGAATCACAACTTACAATGAGGCTAGTTTCAATGTAGTCTTATTAATTACATTACTTAAGTGATCCAGGTCATTAATTTTTGTAAATTTAATCAGTGATAGAATGCTAGTGTTTGTATTTCCCAATACGTCTATTTTGAGTCTGTGCTATGCAGCGTGTGATGTTTTATGTTATCTATTATGGGTTGTATTTTTGTCGTTATAAATAACCTTTTAATGTTATTCATGATCATAATCTTGAAAACTGCTTTGACTTTCCTAGTGCTTTACTTTCATCTGCCCACAATTATTTTGCTCATCCATCTATTTCATCTGTCTTGTTTCCAGTTCTGCTCGTGGTTACTAATGCTTCCTTTAATGTTTTTAAAGGTATACTTTAATTTCTGTTTCTCTGATTATCAGCCTTAGGAAAGAAGCTATAACTTGTGAAACCTTACAGTCTAAATTATAAAATGCTTTGTGCTTTCGATTTTCTGCCCCTCTCCACCCAGTATTTATCAGTCTTCAGTAATTTAATCTTAGATGAAGTCACACTATGATGAACTTCTTATTTAAATTACATTTAGAAATTAAATATCCTGTCTTTCAAGGATTGTTTCTAGTTTTTGATTCAGTCTTATAACCATACTTCTAATTACTTATTTTGATTTCATTCCTGGTCCTTCTAAACCATGATTTCCTTGGAGCGGAGTCATAAATTTGGTTGGATGGAGCATGCATTCAAGAAAGTTTTCAAATTTTTTATTATTTTTAATTATGGTAAGAAGAAAAAATGTCTAACATGAAATTTACCATCTCAACCATTTCTACGTACACAGTTCAGTCGCGTTAAGTATAAGTCACATTGTTATGCAACCCATCTCTAAAACTTTTTCATCTTGCCAAAATCTGAAGCTTTAACCCATGGTCCCCTCCCCCCACCTCCCAGCAACCCCCATTCTACTTTCTGTTTCTGTGATTTTAACTACTCTCGATAGCTACTGGAATATACAATGTTTGTCCTTTCGGGACTGGCTTATTCACTGAGAGTAATGTCCTCCTCACCCAGGCTGTGTCATGTGTCAGAACTCCTTCCCTTTTTAAGGCTGAATAATATTCCATTGTGTGCGCCGACCACTTTTTATCATTCATCCATCGATAGACGCGTGGGCTGCTTTCACCTCTTGGACCCTGTCAGTCATGCTGCTGTGGGCGTGGATATGCAAATATCTCTTCAAGACCCTGCTTTCAGTTCTTTTGGATGTATACCCAGAAGTGAAATTGTTGGATCATATTGTGATTCTATTTTTAATTATTGAGGGACAGCCACACTGCTTTCCATGGCAGCTGTACCATTTAGGTTTTGTTTTTTTAAAGACAAGCACGTGGGTGGGATTTTCAAAAACATTTGCTTATGTAAGATTCTTTCTCTTGCTTGCACTCATAACTAGGTGTGTCCTTTTATCCTCAAGCAAATGAAGATGTTGCCTCAATATCTCTGAATTTTAACATCAAATATAAAAGGACAACAATACCACTCCTTTGTAAGAAATCTAGGGTGTGTTTTTTTTCCTTCACAGCTATATGTAGAATTTTTTTTCTCTTTGAAATTAAAATGAAAATTCTCTGGCTAAATAAATGTGAGCTCCCAATGTCCCTCTACCTGGAGCTACCAATGGCTCTTAATACCTTCTCTTGTAACATAGCTATGAGCTAACATGTCTTATCTTAGCCTTATGCAGTGCCTGGCACGCAGTGGGGCGATAATACTTTCAAGGAGGGTAAATGAACACATGAGTGACTCTAATTTTTCTACCATCCTCTAGGTCCCTTGCAGGCAGGGACTGTAGCTGTGTCTAGCCCAGGGCTGGGCCTCAGTTAGCCAGTGCTAATATGCACCCAGCAAAGTTCTGATTGCCCTCCCTCTGTGAGGGGCACCATTTGGGGGTTAGCAAAGGGAGAGACTTTAGGTACAGGGAGTTGAATAGGGGAGGTGATGACTTTGGGAAAGCGTCCTCTCCCCTCAACCCCGCCATCTCTGTTGGAATCAGCTGAAGCGAGGCTGAGGGCCCCAGACTAGAAACACCGAAGAGCAGGTGCTGTGGCCAGAGACCACAGTGGTCCTGCTGCCCACCCTGAGTCCCCGCATCGATGCTCCGGCCACGTGTCACCCACCCTCTTCCTCCTCGAAAACACGGGGTTCGCCAGTTGCCCCTGACCAGCCCCGTTGAGACTGACCTGCCGTCTTGTTCCTCTGCAGAAGGACTTCACGGTGCGGGAGGAGCTGCAGCAGCAGGACGTGGAGCGCTGGCTGGGCTTCATCACCTTCCTGTGCGAGGTGTTCGGCACCATGCGCAGCAGCACTGGCGAGCCCTTCCGCGTGCTCGTCTGCCCCATCTACACCTGCCTCAGGGAGGTAAGATGCCCCCGCCTGAGAGTAGGCGCTGTGAGGTCTGGGATGGAAACTCAGCTCAGAGACGCCGGGAAAGCTGAGGGGCACAGTCGCAAAGTGATGGTCCTTGGGTAAACAGCAATATCACTTTCCCCCCTTCCATTCACTAAAGCCAGGTTTTTACTTACTGAGTTTACAGAAAGCGAAAGAGTCCCCCTCCAAAGAAAGCTTTTCAGACTGCTGGAATTCATAATCTAGACCACTGCCTGTAGGAGGCATTATTTGAATGAATGGATCTTTGAACTGGATTGGTTTACTGTTGAATTATATATATATATATATAAAAGATTTGCTTCTAAATTTCATCTGAAAAAGAAATAAGAACCAAGAAACATTTGAGAAGCAAGGAGTCAGTGGGGTACTTCCCCCACCAGGCTCAATAACCCACCCTGGGAGGCCACACTGGCTGCCCTCATGGACAGAACTGGCAGGGGCAAATGTCGGAGCTGGGAGCTCACTGGTGGGGCTGGGGACACAGCTGAGTAAGTAAGTGAGCAGGGCTGTTTGCGTTCCTAGTATATTTCTGAGTACCAGCAGACCCTGCTGCCATGAGTGACACATAAGGGTGAAAGTATTGTGGGCTCCCAGGGTACCAGCCCGGCGGCACCATTGTCTGGGATGCAGGACTCTGGAAGAGAATTGCACGACAGTGAAAACGAGGAGTCGGTTTTGTATGTTTGGGTGACCTGTGGGTCGTCCCTTGGAGCTGTCACATAGTTGCTCAGGTAGACGAATCTGAAGATCAGGAAGAGGTCAGCCTGGGGACCCGGACTGAGCGTCGGGTAAAGCATTGGTGTGTACCTGGTGCTCAGGACTGGGGACTGGATGGGGTCACCCAGGGAGAGGGTGCAGGTGGAGGATAGGATGGGAGCCAGCAAGGAGGAGGTGGAGGAGTGACCGGGAGCCAGGAGGCTTGGGTCAGAGAAGGTCGCAGGAGACATGGGACTCTTTGCAGCACTCTGTGGGAGCCGGGATCAGCCCGCACTTCCCACATGCTCTGCCCTCCCACCCCCAGCAGCGGGTCCCAGGACCTAAGGCAGAGTGGCCTCTGGGGAACTGATAGAACCAGGAGGGAAAATAGCAGAGCAACTGAAGAAAAGGGAGGGGTGTCTGTAAATGGTCCCAAAGCAGTGGTTTGTGAGAAAGCAGGGTGCTCATTCCAGACTGCGCGGCACCCAGGAAAGCCGAGCGCGCAGCCTCTCCCGGGTGCTCTGCAGGGCCATAAGCCCCTGCTGCTCAGCACCGCCAAACATCATGTTAACACGTGCACTTGAATTCCGACATGTTTCTCAGATTCAGACAGTGGTCTCTTCGATTTTATTTCACTCTCCAACTGTCTGAAGCTCAGAGTGCAGCACCAGGAGAGGCTGTGGTTTGCTCTTTGGTATCCCTCTGGGGCTGATCTGAAGACTGCCCTCTTGGAGGGAGGAGGCCAACCCAGATGGCCTCTTGAGGGTCCCCCCATCCCTGCCTGAGTTGCCCTGAGCCCCTGACAGCCTACCTTAAGGCAGAAAGCAGCACTGTTCTGGGACAATAACCTGGGTTGTCCCAACATGTTCCCTCTGTGTGACCTGGGCACCCCTGGTACTGCCGTCGCCTGCTCCCCCAAGCAGGAAACAGGGCCGAACACTGGCCCCGGCTGCTGGGACACTTCCAACCCTGCCTGAGGTAGCGCAGATGTTCTGGTGAGACCCGGAAGGTGCCCACCTGTTCGATGCATTCGCCTCTTTGGGACAGTGTCTCAAACACAAACCTCTGCCACACTCACGGTGAACTTGAAGAGTAAGTAGATCATCTGTGGCTTCCACCACCTTGTAGAAGAGGAAACGGGAACCCCGTGTTCCAACCTACCTGCATGGGGCCTCATGGTGAGGTGGTTCTAGAGCGTCAGCCATGGGTTCAAATCCTGCCTCTTCCATTGCCTAGCTGTGCCCTCCTGGGGAAGATTCACCTGCCCTGAGCCTCAGTTCCTTATTTGCAAAGGGGGATCATGCTGCTTAATCTACAGGGTTTGGGGAGGAAGACCAGAGGGTGCTGAGTGCACTAGGGCAGCTAGGTTGGAATGTGGAAGGAAATGCCAGGGGCCTTGTTCTAGGGCAAGGCGGATCTCAGTTGGGTGTCCTCCAGTTCCTGGGCACACACCCAATCTTAAAGGGGCACGGGGGCTGAATGCCCTTCCAGGGGCACACAGCCAGTCCTATGCCAGACCTGTCCCTGAGCTCCTGAACTCCCGATCCGGGGCTCTCTCTGGTAGAGAACTCAGCTTCCCTAAAACAGGACCTTAAGAAAAGATCAGGACAGAAAGGTTTGCCCTGGAGATCTTATTGGTCCCTTTGGAGAGCCTGTGCCTTCCCCAGAATCCAGGAGAGAGACACCCAAATTCTTAGAGTTAGCTGCTGCCTCCCCTACCTTACCATACACACATACATACTCATACCCAGTCCAGACCCAAAGCAAATGGAGCCAGCTCTAAGAAGTTTCTGGAAGCCAAAGGCACTGCTGCTGCCTTTGTCCACACTGGAAAAGTTTAGGCTTTTGCCCTGAGGCCATGCAGGTGGCTGGTCCTAAATCAGCAGGGCTCACCCTGCCCTGAAGTCCTCCCAACTGCCAGAACCAGCCCCAGGCCCACCATTCCAGCTGCCCACTGAATGACATCCAGGTCACACCCCAAGCCCCTCCAACAAGACATGGCTGGAACTGCACCCCAAAGCCCTCCTGCTCAGTCCTGGCATGGGCCCAGACCCACCTCTCTGCCTCCCCGCATCCAGAGCACCCCATCCTTACAGCTCCATCCTTTCATGTCACCTTATACTACGCCTTAGAATAACAGCTCAGTGGACAGGATTGTCCAGAGCATGCCTTGCATTCTTTGCCCTTTTAACTCAGACAATAAACGTTATCATCCTCATTTTCCAGAAAACAGAGAGGTCAGGCATCTTGCTCAGGGCCACACAGCCAGCAGGCAGCAGAGTCCTGTTGGAATCCAGGTCTGAGCCCTGGAGCTCCCGCTGCTGCCCGCCCTGCTTCCCTGCCCGGGGGCAGCGTGTGGCTACTCTCCTCCTCTTCCCATGCGTAGCCCAGCGCCAGGTGCATGGCGGGGGCCAAAGCGCTCTTTGCGGGATCGATCCTGTTTTTGCCGTAAATAGCATTTGCCAGTCAGAGATCCTTCTTTGAGGGACAGAGAGGAATAATTTTCAATGAGTTCTTTAATTTGTTTAAGAGCCGATGGTTTCTGCCGAGACGGTTCTCAGAGTGATTGAAGAGTGTTATTGATGGCCCGAAGCTGCGTGAGTCTCCTCGCCCTCCTGTTTACAGCTGCACTGGCCTCCCAGGCCTGTTTTAATTTTGTTAGTGTTCTTAAATGTTTTATTGTGGTGAAAACACTGCACGCGCGATCTGTCCTCTTGACAGATTGCGAAGTGTACAAAATACTGTTATCTGTAGGCACAATGTTGTGCGGCTCTCTGGAGATTACTCATCTTGCGTCACTGAAATTTTGTCCCGGTGGTGAGCAGCTGCCCGCTTCCGCCTGCCCCCAAGCCTCTGGCAGCCCCCATTCTATTCTTCGCCTCTACGAGGATGACTGTTTTGTGGAAATATGTAGCACTTGTCCTGTGACTGGCTTGTTCCACGTAGCGTAATGTCTTCCAGATTCACGCGTGCCACTGCACGTGTCAGAACGTCCTTCTTTTTAAAGGCGGAATAGCATTCCGTTGTACGTATACAGCACATTTTTTAATCCATTCATTCTTCAGTGGACACTGAGTTTGTGTCCAGATCTTGACTACTGTGAACAGTGCCGCTGCCTCTTGCAGATTGCGATTTCGGTTCTCCTGAAGGAGCACACAGAGGTGGGGTCGTTGGCTGCTGCGGTGGCTCGGTGCATGTGAGGGACCGCCCTACCGAACTCCCGTACCAGCTGTACCGTTTCACATTCCCACTAACAACGTCTAGGAGTTCCGATTTCTCCGCATGCTTCCCAATTCCTGTTGTCTTTTACATATGCAGGAGTGGGCAAAGTAGGTTTCCAGTGGTGAGTACACAAAACACTGAGTCTATTCTTGTATTACTATTTATTTATGGACTTGTATTTTTCCGTACAAACAACTGTGACCCTACTTTTGCCCACCGCGGTGTATGCCACCCTAAACTACCGTCAGGTGATACCGCTTGGTTTTGATGTGCGTTTCCCTGGTGAGTAGTGACACTGAGCGTGTTTTCATATGCCTGTTGGCCATGGGCAGGTCTTCTCTGGGAAAATGTGATTCAAATCCGTAGCCCATTTATAAAGTCTGGTTATTAGGTTTTTTGCTGTTGGGTGGTAGGTGTTTCTTATATGCAGAGTCCAGCAGAAGTAAGGCCTGCTTGAGTGTGGTGGGTGGGATAATAATACGGGTGTAATAATTTATTGTTTTATTGTGAACATTTCACCTAACATGTCACCTGGTGTGCTTGAGTGTGATATTGATATGTGACAGAATTACATGCTTATGATTTTGTAATAAAAGTTTTTGTGATAAACAAGGGGCATTAGTTGTGCCGGACGCTGTATTTTTGAGAATCAACCCCTTATCAGATACATGGTTAGTAATATTGTTCCCATCCAGGTTGTGCTTTCTCTACTGATTGTTTCCTTTGCTGGGCAGAAGCTTTTTAGTTGGATGTGGTTCCACTTGTCTAGCTCTGCTTTCGTGCTGCTGGTGTTGTCCCCAGAAAGGCACTGCCAAGACCAGTGTCATAAAGCTTTTCCCCTGTGTTTTCCTTGACGAGTCACCATTTCAGGTCTTATGGTAAGTCTTTAATCCATTCTGAGCTGATGTTTGTGTGTGGCACCAGAGTCCAGTTCCATCCTTTTGCATGTGGATATCCAGCCTTCCAAACCTCATTTGTTGAAGAGACTCTCCTCTCCCCATTACGTTCTGTTTTGTTTGCTGGCACCTTTGCCACAGATCTGTTGGCCATACATACATGGGTTTATTTCTGGACTCTCGCCTCTGTGCCATTGATCTATATGCCTGTTTTAACAACCATAGCTTTATAGTATATTTTGAAATCTGGAAATGTGATGCCTCCTGATTTGTTGGGTTGTTTTTTTTTTTTTCATTGTTTCATGGTTGTTTGGCTAGTTAGAATCTTTTGTGGTTTCATGTGAATTTTAGAATTGTTTGTTTCTATTAAAAATGTCACTGGAATTTCGATAGGGATTGCACTGAGTCTGTAGGTCACCTTGGCTGGCATGAACATTTCAGCAATGTAAGCTCTTCCAGTCCAAAATCAGGAACAAGACAAGAGCGCCCACTCTCACCACTTCTACTCGGCACATAATGGGGAGTCCCAGCCAGAGCAATTAGGCAGCAAAAAGACATGAAATGCTTCCAAATCAGAAAACAAGAAGTAAAACTGTCTTTGTTTACAAATGACAGGATCTTATATATAGAAAACTCTAAAGTCTCCACCAAAAAAACTGTTAGGACTAATAAATGAATTTAGCAAAGTTTCAGGATACAAAAATCAACGTTCAAAATCAATTGGATTTCTGCACACGAATAACAATCTGAATGGAAAATTAGGAAAATGATCCAATTTATAATAGCATCAACAAGAATACAATATTTAGGAATAAACTTAACTACAAAAGTGAAAGACTTGTACACTGAAAACTCCAAACTCTTGATGAAAAATAGCAAAGATGCAAACAATTGGACATAAGACATCCCCCATGGTGTTCTTTAATAAAGCCCTAAGGACGCCTGCATCCCGACGAGGTCCTCAGCCAAACTGTGGCTGCGAGGACTCCACACACAGGAGGACGGTAATTAGCGTTTGTTGCCCAAGCTGAGGGTTTCGTCATCTCCACCTCAGGTGGAACCAGCCTGCCAGGGTTCGGGCCAGCCCACCCAGCTCCATCCTCTCCCCTGACCCTGCAGTGCTCTACACCCCCTCCACTCCTCTGTCACCTCTGTGACCCTGCGGTGACTCTGCAGACTCCTCCCGGTTATCACCAACTGCTCCTCTCTGGGCCCCTTACTTCGAGAGCCCTGTGGAAGATTCCTCTGGCAGGGGGTCCGCAAGTGGTTTTAACCCCGTGCACCTGCTTTTTCTCAGCAGCCTTTGCCCATGGACAGTGGACCTGTCTCTGTGCACTCCCTCTCATTCTTGCTCTCCTCTTCCCATCCCCACAGTCCATCGCTACCCGTGATTGTCACCTTCCTGCTTTCTTCCGAGTCTGGGGCCATTGCCAGAGGTCAGGAGCAGAGAAAAGGAGGAAGGGAGGGTGTGCCTGGGTCAGGAACCTCTCATCCTTCTGCACCCCCCTCTGACCCACCAACCTCTCCCTCCGGTTGGCTCTCTTGCTCTCCTGCCCTCCAGGCCGCAGAAACCCCATCCACCCCTCCCTGCCCTTTGCAGGGAGCGGGCAGGTACCCCTGAGGGGTGTCTGCATGGGGCACCCCCAGGGATGCAACTGGCTGGGCTCCAAGAGGAGGCTGGGAGAATGCAGAGGGCAGCAAGTCAGGCTTCTCAGGAAATGAAATTGCTCTGTGCAACAATGAGAGCCACTTTTTTAACTTTTTGCAAGAGCATGCGTTCAATTGCTCACATTGTTTTGGCTCCAGGGGAAATCTGACATCGGAAAAGGCTGAGATGAAGTGGGTGTGGGTGGGGATCCTCTGCCGTTTCACAGGGCTAGAGAGTCAAGCAGAACATTCTCCAGAGGCACCTTTCCAGTGGGACCGCTCCTCCCTTCCCCAGAGAGAGACATGGGGCTACGTTCCATCGCCCGGCGGGGGCCGAGGCAGAGTCCAGTGTGGCCAAAATAGGCCAAGGTTGCCCAGGGCACCTATGGACCCTCACTGAGGAGGGAGCAGAGATTTGAAATTACCTTCCATGCAGCCCAGACCCCCAGCCCTGCACGGTCTAGAGGAGTTTTGACAAAATTACAAATTCTCAGACCTCTCCTTCAGCCAATTAAATCAAACTTTATAGGGATGGGGTTTGCAAGGGAAGGATAAAAGCTCTCCACATGAGTCCAATCTGCAGCCAACATTGCGAAAATAGGAGTAGCCATATCTCAGGTGCATTTAGTGAGCAGCCACTGGCAAGCAAAGAGCTGTGGAAAGGGCACAGCTGGAAGAGCCAGGGAGACTAGGGTTTGAGTCCCGGCTCTGCCACTTACTGGTTGTGAGGCTTTGATCTAATTCTTTCATCTTTCTGCACCTCAGTTTTCTCTGTGTCGCATGGCAATAATACTCACCCTGCAGGTTTATTTTAAGGCTTAAAGTAAATGACAAGGTCACGTGAGGCAGGGGTGCCTGGCAGCCCCTCAGTGAGCTGACACGTTGCAGGTTCTTGTTGAAAGCAAGCCATGTTCCAGGCATTGCTCACAGGAAGTACCCGCCACAGGCTGCCACAGATGGTGGGGTCCATTCTCCTCACTGGGCACCAAGCCTCCACCACACTCAAACACGTGCCCCCATTTCCTGGAGACTCTCTCACGAGTCCCATGCGGCCGCAGCCACACTGTTTCTGCTGTATTTCCACAGAAGGCCTCTTGCATTCCTCCCGGAAGAGCCTGGAACACACTCTTCTTCCTCCTCCTGCCTCACTCATGCCCACCGTCAAGGCCAAATTCACTCCCCACCACACCCCACCCTGCTCTGATTCACTCCCCCGTGACATCCTGCAGAACTGGCATCCACACGAGGCTGCCGACGCTTGCTCTCTGGACATGTCCTTTGCCAGGTAGTTGTCCGAATGCCTTGTAACCACTCTGTGGTTGCTTTTACACCATTTCCATCTTCCTTTGGTACATGGGGGTCAGCCGGCTCTCATCTGTTGCATAACCTCTGTCACATAGTCTCAACGCTCGGGACCCGGCGTTCACCCAGCAAGCGGTGATTTGGTTTGAGGCCATGTTACTTTGTCATTGAACTGCCAAGTTTCCTAGCTGTACTGGAAGGGAGCAGTGTAAGTGATGGTCCTGCCCCAGAAGGCTGACAGTCCACCTGGCTACCACATCCCCAGAAACTAAGCAGCCATGAACATTTAGGTTAGGTGGTGCACATACAGTACAGAGGAAGGGGGAATTTAGGGGTATGCGCAGACACTTAGGGGCCGAGGGGAAGGGGAGATCAAGCTTACCGGGAAGTAGACACCAGACAGGTATTGGTGGGGAGGGAGGAAGGCCTCCAGGAGGGAAAGTGTGAGCAGAGGCTTGGGGACCAGGATACGATGGGGGGGGCGTGTCTGTGTCCCCGTGATAAAGAGAGGAAGGAGGAAGGGTCTGACGGTTGTGGGTCAGCCCTGCCTCAGCGGAGGCATTTTGGTGGACACAGATGATGCTGAGAACCTCTGGAAGTTTCTAGGCCAGAGAGCAACACCGTGGAAAGCATAAAGGAGAGTTTCTGTATTCATTCAACCAACACCAAGAAAAACACTACTTTAAAAAAAAAAAAGATTTTATGTGTTTATTTTTAGAGAGAAGGGAAGGGAGGGAGGGAAACTTCGATTGTTTGCCTCTCATACGCACCCCGATCAGGGACCGAAGCTGCAACCCAGGCGTGTGCCCTGACCAGGAGTCGAACCAGTGGTGACCTTTGCTTTGCAGAACGACACCCAGCTAAGCCACACCAGTCAGGGCAAAATGCTACTTCTTTTTTTGGACTGAAAAGTTTCCTAGATACATTTGGGGCTCTCCCTCGCCAGGACACGGTGGAAAGTCAGTGCTCAGCACAGGGTGAGAGCGGGCAACAGGAGCGTGGGGGCCCAGACAGCAGATGGGGCCAGGGGGTCTGCCTGGCCAAGGCGTCTTAGCAGAGAACCATCCTCAACTGCTGGTCTCTAAAAATTCCTTCTTACTGTAACAGTCAATCAAAAAAGACTAAGTGGGAAGTTAAGGGCTGGAAAGAAGCTTGAAAATTCAGGAGAACATTTCTCCACAGACAGTTTATTGCAGCCCTAATCTCAGGCGCAGACCAGGCCTGGAATGCTCCCCCAAGAGCACAGCCTCCCTGAGGCAGGTACACAGCCCCTGGGCACGGGTTTGGCGGCAGAGTTCCTCCAGGTCCAGCAGCTGCTGCTATGAATACCCGAGCTTAGGCAAACCGTTCCTGTAACCTCCGCAGAAATAACTCCCCCCAGTTTTGTCCCCTCCTGAGCGTCCCCTGCTTCTACTTGGCAGCCAAGTAGCTCTGCGGTGTGATGCCCCTGACCTGCTCAGACACCCCCCAAAAACACACACACACAAACACACTCATGTGCCCTCCTCTGAGGCTGCAAGTTCCTTGACCTCCTCCAGAGAGAACCCGGGTCTCCCCCACCCCCCACCCTTTAACTGTTCCGCCGCCTCAGCCAGACTCTGCAAACCGAAATGTGAAATTCGAAGCCAGTGTTCCCCTTAGCAACCATGGTAACGCAGGATCCGATAGAGAGGCTGGAGTTATAAAAATACCAGCTTCCACCAGACACTGGTTTCCACAGGGAAACCAGTCTCTACGCCAGAACTGTTTTTAAACAGTTTTAAAACTCAAGAGATTTCCAAACCCATCTCCAGGGGGCTTCTGGAGCCCATCTCCGACTCCCTTATGGGAGGGGTTGGGGTGGCAGGCTCTGGGTATTTTCTCAAAGACTTAGAGATTCAGAGAGGATGTGGCTCTCTGAGAATTAGGTCGCCACAGAGGATATATAGGTGGGAGCAGTTTTTCTTAAACATCAAATGCTCACTATTTTTTTAAAAGTTAGATTGGATTGCTGCCGTCCCTGAGAGCTCCCACCCCGGGAGTCTTCAGTGGCCTCACCCTTTCCAGTTACATAGATGGGGAATGATTTGACCTCTCTCCCCTTCGTTGAAAATAGTTTTCATTCATGTACCACTTTCTAGCAGGAATTTAGCGTTGAAGACCTCCGGTGGGGAAGTGGGAGGTCTAACCTTTTCTGCTCAGGACCAGAAAGAAGCCCTGCACTGCACCCCTTTCCCCCAGCTCTTCCTGCCCCCGCGGATGCATCCTCGAGAGGGTCTGAGACCTGGGGTAGGGGCCTCACTTTTCTCCACATCTCAGCGCCGCCTGCAGGGGGCACCCGGCCTTGCTGAGCCGGGGTCGGGGGTGGGGTGCGGGGGTGGGGTGCGGGGGTGGGGAGGCTCTTCCCCGAGGCAGGAGCGCGGGGTGGCGGAGGCGGAGGGGAGCTTCCCCCGCCCCACAGGGCAGACTCGCCTTCCCTCCACAGCTCAGGGCAGCCCGGCCCTTCCCCCCTCCTCTGCCTCCTCCGCGCTCTCCTCCTCCTTCCTCTTATCTCCTGAGGCCATGCCTTGTAATTTTGAAAAATATTCTAACTCGGTAATTAATGTCTGAACTTCAAGAGGCCCTGCTTTCTGCAGAGTCGCACTGAAGGCGGGGAGGGCGGAGCTGGAGGCCTTGGAGGGGTGGAACTGGTGCGGGCCTTTTCGGAGTTTTCTCTATGCTGGTAAAGGGATGGTAGAGGGTAGACTTTCTGGCCGGAGTGGTGTGTACAAGACACACGCGCACAGATACACACACACACGAACATCTGTCTAGACCAACAACTTTCACCCTGTGTCATCTCGAGACACACATAAACTAATTACTGAAGTTCTGTGCAACACCAACAAATATATTTTTTGCCAATATGACAAAAAAAATAGATGTAATTTTGATTCATTCATACCGGACGGCTATTTTTGGGTTGGCTATTGTCATTTTTTTTTTGTTTGACAGTCCAAGGGAAAAGAGATCAATACCCCTGACTAAATAGTCAGATACCACAGGTTCTAGAAATTCTTGAGGCTCACTGGTTGAAAATCACTGGCCTAGATTTTTTAAATCCTTTAGGTTTTTAAACACAGTAAGACACATACCCCACCCCCACCCCCGGCTGTTTCCCAGTAGGGTGCTGTCAGAATCTGCTCAGCCAACCTGGGGGCACACGACCTGAGGGGAGGCAGTCTGGGGCACTTTCTGAATGTATAGGTCCCTTTGGGGGACTGGCTGGGACAAGAGGAAGTGACATATATTGAGAAGGTAAGAAAGCAGACACAGTGGAAGTGAAAATAGCCATCAGAAACTTCAGATAACCCAGAAGTCAAAAAATCCAGTTTGCCTGTCTCCGTCGCCCTCAGGCAGGATGTAAATAGTCCTACTGAATCCTGGACTGAACCCCTCAGCACACCCCCTCCACCAATTGTCTTGCCTCCTGGTGGTTGCCCACCCCACATCCCAGCCCTGCCCAGCCTTCATGCCCTGCCTCAGGTGCCCTCCACCCAGCAATCTGGGTGCCGAGTGCTAGGCCGGCTGCTGGGGCGTGGGAATGAGCAGGCCGTGGTCCCCACTCTCCCTGTCAGCTGGGGAGAAGAAGCAGAAAAACCAGAGTGCCCTGTGCTGGGAGCTGGTGCGTCGACCACACATGGCTCCAGGACCCGCGCTGGTCTTTCCGCTGTGCCCTGCTCCAGCTCTCTAGACCCGCCCTCAAAATTCAGCAGCCAGTGGTGCCTGACCACTGCTTTCCGTGCCTTCAGATGTGAATAGTGTCTAGGCAGCACCTGTCCGTCTGGACCAGACCCAGTGAGGCACCACCTTGCCTTTTCCGCCCACCTCTAGACCTAGCCAGAACCCAGCTCCTTCCTCATGCTCCACTCTCACTGCGGCCAGCAGTGAGCGGGCGGGAGCGGGCGGCCTGGGCCAGGCCCGATGGGAAGAAACTGCCAGGCTCTACCTTTCTTGGAGCAGGAAGGGGCAGCGTGCTGGGGTAAGAGGCAGACTTCAGAGCCAGACAAACAAGCAGCTTACCCTCAATGGCTCTCTTTCCCTGTTGAGATGAGGATAAAACATAATTTAGTAGATTGGCTAATCACAAATTGACTTCCTCCCTTCCCTGTAACAGGACACAAAACAAAGACGTGAAAAACGAAAGACGTGGGGTGAAGGATCCGTCAGCAGCATCTTTTTGTCGTTCCAAATGAAATGCTTCTTGACCAGGAAAAATGTATAGGGACCCAGTACAATCAGCCTCGGGCCTTTGCCCTGGACGTTCCCTCTGGGAGCGTGCCCTCCTCTCAGGTTTCTGCTGGACGTCAGTGAGTGCCCGGAGGACCTCCCTGACCACACCTGCCCCCAGTGTCTGCCTTTTCCTTAGAGTGCTCTTTGTTAACCTGCTTGTTGTCTGTCTTCCCAACTAGTGCGGAAACTTTCTAAAGTTGGGGAAATGTGTCTCTTCTCTCGGCTCTGCCCCCAGTGCCTTGAACTGCACCCGACATATAGTAGGTGCTCAATAAATACTTGTTGAATGAATTAATGAAATAGAATGCCTCGATTGAGCAGAGCAGAGACAACAGCCCCTCTGGAGTTAACCTGGGAAGATTTCTCCACGGAGATATATATATCCGGAATCCTTAAAGAGGCAAGGTGTGTGAGCAGGGTGGGGCCAGCTGGCAGCCGTTCCTAGAGATGAGCTCAGAAAGGAAGATGGAAGAGAGACACTCCCCCAAATCAAATTGAAAGGAAGTAGTTTGTGCTCACAGTACCAGTGAACCAGTGCGAAATTGCTGTCCACCAATGACACTGCCAGTATTCCAGCTCCACGTTTCACTCTGGTTAAATGGTCTTTTCTCGGCTGTCTGCCAAGCTTCCTATGTCATCTAATTAGTCTGTCCCAAGTCAGAATCCCACAAGCCATAGTCAGGCTCTAGGTGGGCTTCAGGCACAGCGTCGTGGATGGGGAGCCACGCGGAAGGGGTTACTGAGGGGCTGCTGTGCGAGTACCTGCTGTATACTCGGGCTGGGCCTGGAGATGCAGGTGGAGGAGCAGGGCCTGCCCCTCCTGCTCCTCCTGCTCCTCCTGCTCCTCCTGCCCCTCCTGCTCCTCCTGCCCCTCCTGCACCCCTGTGAGGAGGAAGGAGAGAAGATGATGCATAGGGCACAAGAGGCTGCTGTGAAGGGGGGGTGGGGAAGGGGGGAGATGGGGACAGCATGGTACAGGAGGTGGGAGAGGACACTCACAGTCACAAACACTGAGCACAATAGAAACCTCTTAGCCCTTGACAATCTCAGCACAGCCCCAGCTGTGGAGCCGCTGTGTCATCGTGCATTTTCCAGTAGCTGTGTTTTATTAAAAGAGACAGGTGCAATCAATTTTACTATCTTTTATGTTATCCAGTATATCCAAAGAATTATTTCCACATGCAATCAATACTAAAAAGATCAAGATATTTTTTGTATTCTTTTTTTTTTTTTTTTTTTTTTGGTGCTCAGTCTTTGAAATCCACCTCTGCACTCAGACTAGGCCCTTCTCAAGCGCTCACGACCACGTGCGCTAGTGGCTACTGTTCTGGACGGCCTAGGAATGGAGGCTAGCTTCTGGAACAGTTCTGGATCCCAAAAGTATCTGGATCCTCAAAGGCTCAGAAGAATTTTTTATAGCTGCTGCTTCTGAGCACCCAGAAGCAAAGGAAAGCGACGTGAGCTGGAACACCAGCATTCACGGCCCACAGGCTGGTGTGGGTCCCTTGGCTGGAGCACCCTGATAGGGCCGGCAAAAGGCAATTCTTCTGACCTCCCCCCCGCAATGACGAAAGGTGGGCAGGATAAAAGGAGGGGCCAGACAAGGTCAGAAAGAAGAAAAATGTGGAAGGTGGGGAGAAGCAGTGGGTGGCAGTGGTGACAGACTGCATGAGAGAACTAAGGACAGAATCCTCAGGCTGAGGGGGTGCCCCCGCCCCCACCCCAACCTCACCCAGGCAGCTGGCAGCTCCTCCTCACAATGGCTGCACAGAGATCGTGGCCGGTACGGAAGGCACAATTAGCTCATTCTCTCATTGCCCGTGTGATTACACTGTGGCTGCCAGGGCTCCCATTTCTGTAATTAAGACCTCGTCCCTTACTCAGAGGTATGGAAACATGAAAGTATTTGCTGAATCTGGTTTCTCAGGGTTAAAAGCCAGACTTAGGAAACGCAAACACTTGTGGAAATGCAAACACACATTCACTAACTAATTGTCCTTTAATTAAGGCCAAAGCCCTGCTTAAAACAATTAGCTCTGGGAGTTGAACAGCAGGTGCAAGTCCACTTTTTGCTAATTGTCTTTCCCTGATAGCTGGGCTGTGGCTGGTCCAGGGGGCCAGGGGACAGGAGGAAGGGACTGAGTCGGCTGCTTTGGGTCTGGACTGGGCCATGCTCTGCTAGGTTTGGAAACGTCGGAGGAGAGTCTGCGGTGCGGGGAAGAGCGCGGTGGATGTGGTTTGGGCACGGGGAGTCAGAGGCAGCCCCAGGCATGGATGCGGGCCACTGGAAGCCTCCGCGGCTCCTGCTGGCCACAAAGAGGTGGCTCGCCTGGCTGGAGCTGAGGGCGTGGGCCAAGGATTAGCTGACTGGAAAGCAATTAGATGAGGTGGGGCTGGCTGGGAAAATACCTGGAATCCCAGGGCCAGAGCTGAGACATGCTTGGGTGATGCCACAGGCAGGAGGCTCTGGGAGCGGAGGGGCCCACCGGTGAGGCAGAGGCCACTGGCCACCTGGTCCGCAAGCCTTTTTTGCCTCTGACCCATGGGGAGAAGTGGATTCTAGAGTTTGGGGGGAGTCAGGAGGTGCAGTCCTCTCGGCAAGTGACCCCATTCCTGAGAACCACTTCCCGTCCCCACCTCTGTCTGCCTGCCCCCGCCCCCACCCCTCCTCAGACTCCCAGGACTTTCCTGAGGCCTGCCTGTGCCATCCTGTGCTGGCAGGCAACCCCCCTTTCCTGGGCAGGCAGCGTGCGTATGTGGGGTGTGGCCTTTCCAGAGACTTTCCCCGTCTTCCCCAGAGGACAAAGGGGCTGGGGTTTGGGAGGGGTAGGGGAGGCGACAGACCCCTGCAGTGAACCCTGTCCCCTGAATACACCCCCCTGCCTTAAGGCCTGCTGAGAGTCCCTGGAGACTGTGCCCTGGGGAGCCCCCAGCTAAGAGCCCCTACTCTGGACCTGTTTGTGGGGATTATCACACAGCAAAACGGTCAGAGGGGCTGTCCAGACCATCCTCAGAGCAACTGTGTGAAGGCGTTCATGGCTGACCTGGTCAGGTTAGGATTCCCATGGATCCCAAAAGCCCCTGACAGCTCACTCCCCCCCCCACAAGAAAGGACGATAACCCTCCTCCCCCCTCCCTTCCCCGCCTCATCCCCCTCCTCTGCCTTCTTCCCTCCACTCTTCATCAGAGGCCAGCGAACTTCTTTAAAGGACCAGATAGTAAATATTTTTGCTTCGCAGGCCAAGAGGCAACATCAAGTTTAACCACATCCCTGTGAGTCGTGGGGCACCGAGCGGCAGTGCGAGGCGGCGAGAGCCATTTCTGTGGAAACCGCTCAGCTCCGCCTTCATAATGGGAAAGCGCAGACGATATGTAAATGAACTAGAGGGGCTGTGTTCCAAAAAACCTTATTTATGGACACTGAAATTTGAATTTTATACCACTTTTATGTGTCACAGAATATTATTCTCCCTTTGACTTTTTCCCCTGCTATTTAAAAACGTACAGCCTGTCTATTCCTGGCTCGTGGGCCGGTGCAAAGCAGGCCGTGGACCAGACTTGGCCAGCGGGCTGTCGTTTCTTGACCCCGGTCTCTGGTCCTCAGCCGGCAAACACCGTCCCGGCGATGTGGACGCACACTACATGTGAGAATCCCTGTCACAGGGGGGCCTGCAGTTTCCCAGGTGGTGCTGATGCTGTTAGTAGGGGACCACACATTGAGTAGCACTGGTCAAGTCTGACCTGCACCCCCATTTTACAGATGACAAAACCGAGGCCCGGAGGTGACGTAGCTCTGTCCCATGAACCCAAAGAGAGGCTTCTTTGCCCTGGAACACAGAGCAGGGTGGTTTTCCATCTCTAGCTGCTTTCAGAGACCTACCCTGCCAGCTCACACAATCTGAGGCTCTAGCCGAGACACAGGAAATGTGCATGTGTACCCTGGAGGCCAGAGCGGCAGGGCTCCAGTGAGTCACTTCCCAGGCGTGGAGACATGTGCACCGAGACGTCTCTGTGCTGTCAGCTCCCTCCTGACCCCCCTGCTGTGCTTGAGAAAGACTCCTGCCCTGGCCTCGGGATTCCTAGGCAGGCCAAGATGGGGGCTAAGAGCCCACCATGGAGAGGGGGAGAAAGGAAGAAGGAGGGCTTGGATGTCGGGCTTCCATCATTGTGAATATCACTGTTGGTACTAGCGGGGACCTGAGGCAAGTCACTTGAGCTCTTCGAGCCTCAGTTTTTCCATCAGTAAAATGGGGAAACTACCCTGACCTCTGCCGAGTTGCCATAAGGATGGGTGATCACGCATGTCACATGTCCGGCACACAGTACAGGGCTGGCATGGTATCTATCTCGGTCATCCTGGTGTCTGCCTTAGCCCACCCATGGCCTGGGCAGCCACAGAAGAGGGCTCCATGGTCATCCTGGTGGTGCATGAAACCCTGGCTGTGTTGATGTCCTTACGAAGGTAGTCACTGTCCTGTGCTCCTGTGACATCTCCAGCGGTGATTTAGGTTGGCGTGTGTCAGGCCTGGAGCGTGTTTGTACCTGGAGCCCTTGGGTGGCCTTCGGGATCGGGGAACCCACTGAAATTGCACACCAATGTCTGTGAACTTGTGCAGATGTGCGGTTTTCTGGGAGAGGTGCCAGGGTTTCCGTCAAATCCTCCAAGGGTTCTGTGTTCTGAAAAAATGGAAGGACACACCCATATCTATAAACTCAACGCATAAGGAAGCACCAAACCTTTGGGGCAGATTCCTGGGTTTGGGAATCAGCTCCCCGATCCTGATATGTTGGGCCCATTGTCCATCATCTAAGTCAGATCTGATCTCCCATTCCTTCACTCATGAAAACTGTGACCAGCATACCTGCCCCGTCAATCCAGAGTCAGATGATGTCCCACGAAGGGAAACCCCGTGGGGGGCAGACAAGGAGAGGGGGGCTTGCAAAGCTGGCACCGGGTGGGCACGGGGCCTGGCAGGGGCCACCCTGCGGGGCCATGTGTTTGCTTCCACTTTAAATACAGGGGAGGTGAAAATGGGGGACAGGAAGCTGTGGTGATGGGCAGGATTGTGGGGGCCTTCGGGAGAGTCGGTGAAAAGCAGGGGACAGGAGAGGACGTGGGGGCAGCCCACGTTCTAGCCCCTGGCCCGGGCGCTGGCGGCACTAGCATCACTAGCATCTTCTCGCAGTGAGGTCATCTGGCTGGACGCTGAGGTTCGTGCATGCCGCTGCCAGTGTGACACTCCAACAAAAAAGTTTTCTCAAAACATCGTCAACTGAGAAAAGTAGGAATATACCGTCAAATCACCCCGTTGGGAATTTTTCTATATAATTTTGCAGTGAAGTTAGCACACAGCTTGAAGAAACAGTAATTTATATATAAACACAAATAACAGAGTAAGATTTTAAAATAATCCGAAGGCCAGATTTAAGTATCTTTCTTTGCAACGCAAACTGCTATCTAAGCCTGCTTACATAACGTTGGCTTTCTTTAATTATCTCCCAGGGCCCACAGGCCATCTCCGGCCTCTTCACAGCCACTGTGGGCCTGCCTCGGGCGGGCTTATTTTGGGCAGCCTGTCCGCCGGGGCGGTGGCTCTTTCTGCCCCCGAATGCAGAGCGTGTCGCCCCGTCCCCTCCCTCCTTCGCCAGGCTTCCCTCTCCCCGGGGTGTCTTCACGTCAGCCTGCCACACACATCTGAGGGCAGAGCCTCCCCTCGTCGACCCCACAGTCCACCCGGCCTCCTGTAAGAAAACATTCCATGTCTCTCTTCCCTTTAGAGCCAGTATTTTCTTTTTTTAAGTGGTTTCTTTATTTTGATGAAAGGTATTGGGGTAACGTTGGTTAATATCGTTATGTAAGTGTCGGATGTACAACTTTATAATCCAACATCTGTATATTCCACTGTGTGTGCACCACCCAAACTCTCGCCTCCCCCATCACCGTGCATTTGGCCCCCTTCTTCCTCTTCGCTCTCCCCACCCCTCCCCGTGGTAACAACCATACTGCAGTCTGCGTCTATGAGTTTTTGTTTGTGCATTTGCTGTCTTCTGTTTTGTTTCCCACATGAGTGAAATTGTGTGGTTTCAGTCCTTTTCCACATGACGTATTTCACTTAGCATGGTCTTCTCAAGATCCATCCATGCTGGCACAAATGGCAGTATTCCGTCCTTGTATGGCTGAGTAATACTCCATTAACTGGGTAAATTATGTGTGTGTGTGTGTGTGTGTGTGTGTGTGTGTGTGTGTGTGTCAGGGCGCAAGACCTGCTGTGCTGCAGGCCTGTATGTCCCTGGGGAGACTGCACCCCAGGGGACAGTGCGGCCCCTGTAAGTGTCTGTGTCCCGGCCAGCACATGCCTTCCTCCCAATCCAAACCTCAGAGAACTTCCGAGAGGGCCAGCGGGGCTCAAGGACCTGAGTGAGGAAAAACTAGCCTAGGTAGGCCCTCCGTTCGACTTAGAACTTAGTAGAACCAAACTGTGGCCCTGGGACTGTGGGTAGAGAGACTGGCCACAGAAGTTAGAGGAGGAGGTCAGGGAAGGCTTCTCGGAGGAAGGCGGTTTTGCAGTCAGTCTTGAAAGATCCAGTAAACAGAGCCAAGGCGGGAGAAGGCAGGCCTGGCAGAGACAATGAGGAGCAAAAGCTGCAGGTAGGTGAGGACAAGGCACATTCATAGGCCTGGGAACAGATGGCTTTGGCGAGGCTGGAGGTCTGTGAAGGGGAGGGAGAGGGATGTAGGGCCCCAGGGGGGAAGTGGGCCAGCAAGCGCCTGAGTGCCAGGCTGAGCCTTCTCTCCTCTTGCGTCCTGGTGGTCCAAATGCATGGGCACTGCAGAATCCTGACTCGCACGCTCGCTCATCCCAAAAGAGCATTTCAATCTAGAAACAGAGTCGCCACATTATGAAAAGACATGTTCTGCTAAGGGTAAGGCTCTAAAGCCAAACAAACTTCCAGGTGCCAATTAAAAATACTCTTATCTCTGCCTTTGACTTGGCAGAGAGAAACTGCCAAGTCCTTCTGCCCATCCCCAAGCAGCCCCAGGCCCTTGGCTCAGCCCAGGCCTGTCTGCCCCTCCATCGGGTGGCTGCCACTGTGAGTACCGATGCTAATTACGCTGTCAGCACAGCCCGGTTATTCCCTGGGTGCTAGTCCCAAGCCCAGCCGCCCCTGCCCAATCAGTCCTTGGTTACTGCTTTCCACCCAAATGCACCGCAGAACTAGCTGAGTCCCCTCCCACAAGAGACAGACCAGGTCTACAGGATGGCCCCAAACACCACGCTCCACCCGGAAGACCGACACCCCTGGAAACCAGGCAATGCAGGCATTTAATCTTCTTAAATACAGCATGCCAAGATTATCCTGCTGAAGAGGACACGGTTTAGCCAAAAGCTTCTTCAGAATCCCATGCTTGGTGGCACAGGAAAGAGCCAAGTGTGCCCCTCTCCAGATCCCCACGTGGTGGCTGTGCCCCCCCAAACACTACAAAGTCTGAGAGTGGAAGGAGGGACACCTGGCTAACTTGGCATACCGTAAAGAACCTTCTAAGAAGTTTCTTCCCAGGCTCCAGGAAGGGTGGGTTGGCACAGCCCTGCAGATAACCATGTGCCCTGGGCAGTGAGTGGGCAGGGGGCCCGGGCTCTCTCCTCAGGGCGGCCCTTCCTCTGAAGCTGGCGGTTCACCCTCTGTGGCTCTGGCCTCCGCAGTTGCCTCTGAGCCTGCAGAGAAACCCGCCATCTGTCCACAGTGACCTCCCCACCACCCTTCTTTTTAAAGAAATTTCTGTGTCTGGCTTCATGCAGGGGGGTGACCTGTCTTCCCTGGGGGTATCCCATCTCCCCTGAGCTGCCCACCATACTCTGATGAGCTTAACCACAGGAGGAGGCAGGAAGGCAGTGGCCTGGGTGGGAAGGGGCAGGGGAGGCCTCATCCAGGGACTGGGGTGGCTGGACAGCAGCTCAGCCCCCGGGGGAAGCTTACCCGAAGGAGGAAAGGACTGTTTCGCAAGCGAGGCTGGGCACTCTGAGCTGGCCCAGCGGCCCCTGGCATGTGGCTGAGCCTGTTAGGAAATCAAGGAGCCGCTCTGTCTGCTTTCCAGCAGGCGCCACTTCTCTCTTTCCACTGCTTTGCTCAATCCCCGGCGCTGGCTCCAGGGCCGGGCTGGCGGGCGGGCGGGCGGGCAGGCACCCTCTGCCATAGGCCTGGTGCCTGCGAAGCGCCTGCTCTTGCCTCAGCCAGGGTTGTCACAAGAGTCCCGGGCCAGGCTGCAGAATCATGCTGATAAGACAGCGGCTGCGAGTGGGCATCTCAGGTGGGCAGATGGGTGACCCTCGGGGGAAGACTCCAGGCCGTTTTCCTGGGTTGAGCGTCACTGTCCTTATCTCCTTTCCTGCCAAGGGGGACTCCCCACCAGTCACATTTAAATGAAAACCCCACCACAGACATATTTGAAGAGGGAGGGCCTGCCTTTGGCTCCTTTGAATCTTCCTGGTTATCTGTCAGTCAGGGTAGCAGTAAGATAATATTATATATTTGGTCCCAAAGAGAGCAGGTTGAGGAAAGTGTCCAGAAACTGGAGCCGCCTTGGTGTCTGCTGTGGAAGCTCTTGGACCTGTCAGTCAACTGAGATTTTTCTTGGAGGACAAACAACCAGAGGGTGGGCCAAAGGCCAATCACTAGGGTCAAGGGCAATTGGGATACAGAGGGAGGCCCTTCTGGGGCTGAGGAGAAGGAGGGGTGGAACGTGAGTAAGAAGAGCGACCACTGCACAGCCCCTCACTCGAGCACCTTGCAGGCCTGAGCAGTACTGCCATTTCGTAGAATGTGGGAACCCAGGATAATGGTTGGGAAATGGTAATATAGAAAACCGCAGCCCTGAGATGTCAGCCGGTGGCCCAGTGTCCAAGGCTCATTGCTGTGAGAGCTGAAAGCAGAACCAGAACCTTGTCACTACTAGCTCTGTCCCAGGCAGAGGTAACGTCCCACCCAGGAAGAGCAGTCCAGCGCAGACATGCAAACCTGCCCTTGGGCTGTGCTTCCTGGAGGCAGGGGGCTGGCCTAGCAGACCCCTCAAGGTCTCGTTGAAGCCCAGGGGTGGCTGATTCTACAGGCGAGTTGCTATGGGAACTGTAACTGAATTTCCTGGCTCTGGGGCTGTGAAAATCACAACCTGAACCTTCCGTTGATGTGGGTTTCTAGATTAATTTCCTGTTTGATTGTTTACTTTAGAGAGAGGAAAATGCCTTTGCAGGCAGCTAGTTCCCTCCACCAAGACGCTTATCACACCCTGCCCCCACAGCCAGCAAGGTCAAGTCCAGGACTCAGATGGGTGGAGGTGGGGAGGCCAGGGGATGGAGCCCAGGACCAGGAGCAGGGGAGGCGCAGCTGAGAGTGGATGGCAGCCTGGGCCCCTCCCCGGCTCTGCCCTCTCTCTGTGCCAGCCGAGGGTCCCAGCCCAGCGACCTATGAGTTCAGAAACTGCCTGTTGGGGGCCATCTGCCCAGCACCTGAGCCCCAGGTCTGGCCCCTGGCCAACCCAGACCCCTCTCCTGACTCAGGGAACTGTTCTGTGCTGAGTCAGATGCAAAATGTAGTCATTGCTTCAGAGGGGTGTCCCGAGGGTACATGAGGAGGGTGATGGTCCCGGGTGCCACCAGACACCCAGTGCCTCCAGGCTGGGCACTGCTGGCTGAGCTCCTCAGAGAAAGTTGAGAAAATAACTGCTCCCCCCAGGGCCCCGCTGCTCCAGCGAGAGCAAAGGGCGGTGTGCCTGGTGCCACAACTCCATCCCGTTCCCGGCTCCAGTCCCCAGGAGCAGTTTGTGCTGGCAGGCTCAGGCCAGGCCCTGCGGCAGGTGCTGTGGTCTCGCTAGGAGCGGAGCCGCTCTGTCACCTCCAGAGCCCTTCTCCCACCCCACCTGCTAAACCCGGTGGAGACAGGCAGGGACACCAACCCACTTTGTAAGTGGGGACCCTGAGGCACAAGAAGGGGAGGGAACTGGGCTAGAAGTCTGCCCACCCGGTCCAGTGGTGACCTGGGGAGGGGTGGCTCCCAACCCCTCCACTGCCCCTGCCCTTGCCTGGGTGACTGTGTAACACACCACTTCTGAGAGCCAAAGGAACACTCCTACCTATTACCTTGGGATGACGGGTGAAAACCAGAACCACCACAGCCGAACCAGGGTGTGCAGCAGCCCACCTTTTTCTGTCCTCTCCCCCTTGGCCCTATCTCAGCGGGCCTCACTCGTGAGGTGGTGGTCAGGTCCTCTGACTGTGGAGGCAGATGAGACCTGGGTTCAACTCCCAGTTTCCCTTTCCTGGGGCGCTCTCAGGGAGGTCACTTTTCTCTCCGCACCTCATTTCTGCAGCTGTAATGTGCAGATACCACAACGGCACGTAACTTAGACCAACTGGTGGAAGGGTGGGATGGGTCTTACAACGCACATGCGACTCAGCACACACACCCAGGAGCCGGGCTCCGATGAGGACCCAGAGGTGTGGCTCAGCCCTCTGGAGACCCCGTCCTGAAAGGCGGAGCCTCAGGGCTGCCAAGGGCGTTTTTTTGGTGGCTCTTGAGGAGAGATCCATGTGCATTGGGCAGGGAACAGAGCGAGCCACAGGAGGCAGGCAGGCTCCTGGAGGGAAGGGCACTGAAGGAGAGGCTGGGAGGTGTTGACAGTGGTCACGGACAGTGTCCCTGGGGTTTCAGACTCCGACCCAGGGTCCTGGGAACTCACGGAATTCACCTCCTGCCCAGGCCGCTGGCCAGGGCTTGGCCCTGAAGAGGAGCCGTGGAGCCCTGGCTCTGGCCTCTGGCTCCAGTGTCTGCAGGATTTGGTGTCTTCCCTGAGCCCCGGATTACGTTTCCACCTCCCCCCTCCCTGGGGGCCAACTGTGGGCTGAAGCGTTCCCCCATGTGACATTTACTGTGGCCACTTTGTACAGGGTGGTTTGCAAGCTCGGCAGGAAGGAGGCTAATTATTGCCTCGGGGGCGCCTGGCCCGCAGCTAGGGTGCCTGCCCGCCTGCCCGCCTTCGTTAGGAGGGCCGGCAGCCAGGCCGCAGGGTGCAGGCTTGGACTGAAGTCCCGGGCAGGACCGTGAATTTCCTTGACATCTGACCATGGCCACTGCACCAGGGCTTCTTATTAGGCTAGTGGAAAAGTGACATTTGGGACAAATGCCCCTCTCCTGGGATGTCTGAAATGCAGGCAGGCACAGAGTGACGATAGTAAGGAACGAGAAACAGTGCTGATTCTGCCATTGCGCTGCCTGGCTGGGCAGCGCGAGCGTGTGTAGCGGGGCTCACAGCCCTCCTGCCCACCCCAGAGAAACGATGCTCCTTCTCTTACCTATGCACCTGACCCTCTGCTCTCCTCACCTCTGATCCCCCCTCCCTCCTGCATTCTTCCCACTCGTCTCGGCCCCTAATACTGGAACATGCTCAGGTCTCTCCCACTTGAACACCCGTTCCCCTCGACCTTCTGCCAGGCTCTTTCTCCTAGCGGCTTATCCTTCTCTTCCTCAGGCAAGTTCAAGGAAGGAAGGAAGGAGGAAGGGAGGGAGGAAGGGAGGAAAGGAAGAAGGGAAGGAAAAGAAAGAGAGGGAGGGAGGGAGAAACAGAGAAGAACAGAAACCCCCAAAGAAAAAGAAAGAAATAGTGTACTCTTCCAGTCTCCACTTCCTGCACCCCCGCACCCGCCCTCTTCAAGCCCACCTTGCCCAGCTCTCCGCCTGCCCCTCCCCCAGCATGGAAGTCATCATAGCAAAGGTCACCCATGCTCTCCTAATCACCAAATCCAGAGAGCCCTGGTCATTGTTCATCTTACTTGACCTCTCTAAGAATTTGACCCCATTGACCTTGTCCTTCTTAGAACTTTCTTGGGCTCTACGACATCTCTTCCTCCTGTTCCTCTTAGCTCTGACCATTCTCTCCCACGTCTAGGGGTTCCTCCTCCTCTCCCACCCTTTAGATGTTGCTCTTTGGAGGTTAGGAGTCCTCATCCTCTTCTCATGCATTCCATGTCTTCTCCTAGGACATCTCACTCACACCCTTGGCCTTGACCAACACCTGGGCACTGGTGACCACAAATAGCCGGCCCCCCCCAGTCACCTTCCCTGATATCCCCAAGGACCATGGACTCAATGTTTCTACCTGGATTATTCACACTTCCCCAAACTGACACCCCCTGGCTTCCTGGCGTCATCAGTGTCATGTACCCAGTCGGCCCAGACCTAAACCTGGGGGTTCTCCATCTTCAGGACTGTACTTGTCCCCACCCTCACGTCTGCCTCCTGTACACATCTCCTCTCACTGCGCCCGCCTCAGTGCATAGTTCCTCGCAGCGGCCTCCTGGCTGGTCTCCCTGCCTCCGGTCCCGCCACCACCACGCCAGCTCCAGTCTGTTCTCTGGCTGTGCAAGAAAGGGTATTTCGAGAATGCAGTCTTTCAGTGGCTCTCTAGCACCTTAGGATAAAATCCAAACTCAGCGTCTAGAGGCTTTTAGGATGGGGCCCTTGCTTTCTCTGCCACCAAGTTGTGTCTCTCCGCCCACCACCCTGAAATACCCATTATTCACCAGTGCACTCTGCTCGTGCACGTGTTTAGCTTTGGGGCCTGTGCCACCTGCTGCTTCTGATGCCGTGTGCCTGGCATGTTCTCCACCACACCGTTCCACCCTGTGTGTTCCAGCCCCGCCTGCCTAGCCCAGTCTCTTCATTTCCTTCCACTCGATCATACACTGCCAGGCTTGTGTTCTTGTTACCCCTGTACGTACACAGTATTTAGTACATAGTAGGTGTTGCATAAAGGCTGAAAGGATGGATGGATGGATGGATGGATGGATGGATGGATGGACAGGTGGACAGACAAAGTAGGTGAGTGGATAGACAGATGGATGAAAGGATAGGCAAGTGGGTGGAAGTTGGAATACCTGATGTGTGGGGGTGGACAGAAGGAAGGGCAGGTAAATGCATCCATTGGTGGATAAAGGGTTGCGTAGGTCGGTGAGAAGATGGATGAATAACTGGAAGGTGTGGAAGGGGTGCATGGGTGGGTAGGTGCACAGATGGGTGAGGGGACAGAGAGAGGGTGGCCCATGCCGACACAGTCAGTACAATCAATTCAATTCCGTGAAGACCAAGGTTAGTTACTTCACTAGTCAGCAGAATGAAGAAGTGTGTGCTCCAACCAGCAAAAGAAGAATGAGCTACTGTGGGAGAAACTGAAATGATTCCCCAAGAAAGAGAATGCTTGACCCAGGACTTACGTGCACCTTCTAGATCTTCTCAGACGTGCTGTCTATCTGGCTTGTTCGAGCCACTCAGCTACTGAGCCTCAGCTTATCTCCGTTATTAAACAGAGGCAATCGCGCCCGTGGCCTTTCCCTGTCTCTGCAAAAGCATCACGAGGGTACATGGCGTGGTGCGCACCGAGTGTGTCAAGATCTTGAAAGAAAATACATGTTTATAAAGATACACATTCAATAATAATATACCTTGTATTTAAATCCAGCTTTGTACTTTTCAAAGTTTTCTTTCAAATATATATATATCAATTGACTCACAAAACAATTCTAGGCAGGCATCGTCCCCATTCTCAAGTGAGGAAACGGGTACGGAGCAATTCAGTGGCCTGCTGCACATTTTTGGTGACAGCCTTTTTCAGATAGATTATCTACTTCCCTGCTCCCCCCCAAAAAAAAGAGACCCAGGCATAACCGACCCTCCTCTTGATGACTCAAGGTTGATATCACAAACATCGGTTCCTCTGACGTAGCTGCAGGTGCCGATCCAGGCCCAGCAGAGGTGCCGGGCGGAGGGGCCCAGACTCATCCCTGAGGGCGCTCCTGAGGTGTAGGTGGCCGTGGGCAGCTTCCCACCGCGGCCACCATACCAGACCACACACCCTGCATCGGGGATATCTCTTTTGCCTCTGCTGCATTCTTCCCCCTCTCCCCTTTCCCTCCACTCTCGGCATTTCTGCCCGTAGCTGTGGCTTCCCGGGCCACTGCAGACGTCCGCCATCCACCCTCAGCTCCTCCTTCCCTCTCTTCTTCCACACCCTCCGCTCCTTCTGCCGCAGCCCTGGCCCTCCATAGACCCACCCAGCTCCCTTGTTGCTCCCAGCCCACCCGCAGCTCCCCCAAAAGTAGAGGGGCTCCTGCAGGCAGGGTCTGAGCTGAGCTTTTACTTTGGCTGCATTGGACTATTTGGATTTGTCCTAGAAGGTGGAAACCTTGACGTCGGTGAGCTGGGGTGCTCAGGGCCGGCTAGCCAGCCTGCCTCCGCTGGCACTCAGGCCTCACTAGCGAGACACGGAGCTGTCATCTCCAGTGCTCACTTGCCTCCCACACACACGAAGGCGGCCCCGTGGGTCCTTCCGTCAGCGCCTTCTTTCCCTCTCTGTGGAGTGGCATCCCAAGCAACCAGCCCGACTCCATCCTGGGCATGCCTTGGGCAGCATGCCCGTGCCCTGTGCACCTTCTGCTGAGGGTGCCGGGATGCTCCCACCAGCCGCCTTTCTCCCGAGCTGCTGTGGGGCCTCCCACGGCCTGACTCCAAGCACCTTGGCCTCTCCCCGAGGGAGGATGTGATGGGTGTGCCCACAACAAGTCTCCGGCAGAGACAATAGGACAGGAATGCATTAGCTTCCGAACAAACACTGTGTGGGCTCGCACAATTGCCTTGGATTCTCGTCCAAGAAACACATCTCACTGTTCGAGGGTGAGGGTGGGTGGCTGGCCTGCCCCGGCCCGCCCACACCCCTTTCTGTGCCAGAGACTTTGACGAGTGGGCTGCCCCCTCCCCCACCCCAGGGCCCTCAGCCTCCAGGCCCGGCAGCCCTGCCTTGGTCATCCGACAGCTCTTCTTCCAAAGAGGGAGAGGACAGGGCCAGCTCTGCCACCCAAAGAGTGCCTGTGCCTGCCACCCCTTTCCGGAATCATTTTTTGTTGTGGTAAAGTGTACATAGCATAAAAGGAACATTTTAGCCGTGTTTGAAGTGCACCGTCCGGTGGCCTGAAGCCCATTCACACTGTCGTGCAGCCATCGCTGCCGTCCGTCTGCGGAACTTTCCCGTCTTTCCCCGCTGCACCCCTGCGCCCTCCACCACCGACTCCCCACGACTCTACCCCCAGCCCCAGCAGCGGCCGTCCCAGTTTCTGTCTCTATGAATTTGACTTCTCCAGCCACGTCACGCAAAGGAAATCCTACAGTGTTTGTTCTTTTCTGTCGGGCTTATTTCACTTAGCAAAACGTCCTCAAGGCTCATCCATGCGGTAGCATGTGTCAGGATTTCCTTCCTTTTTGAGGCTGAGTAACATTTCACTGTACGTGGAGACCGAGTCCTCGTGCTCCACTCACCCGCTGATGGACACCTGGGCTGCCTCCGCGTCTCGCCTGTCGTGAATAATGCTGCTGGGAACGTGGGTGTGCGCGTTTCTGTCTGAGCGGCCACCGCTTTCGAAACTGTCTCAGGTAAAATGTTGTCTCACGAAGATCCCAAATAGGACCTGCATAAACAAGAGAGCTCATTGCCCCCCTCAACATGCTGTCAGGGATTGACACTAGCTGTCTCTTGGGGAAAAGCAGAGCCCTGAAGACGTGCAACACAGAACAGGTAAGTTTGGGCCAACGTGGAAAAGAGTGGAAAGACCTTGCACTTGCGACACTGCCCACGAAGGACACGTCAAGGAAGGATTCCCGGGAAGCTGTGGATCACCCAGGGGCAGGAGCCTCTGAGAGTACACTGACCAGTGCCCTCCTGGGAGGGAGATCCCGTAGAGCTGAGCCAAAGGCTCTCCACGGTGAGGCAGGCCAACCTGCAGTTGTGCCACAGAGAGCAGCAGGGTGCCACGTCCTGCCTGTGACGGGTGAGGAAAGTTCCCTTGGGCGTGGTGCGGAGACACTCTGCAGCCCCTTCAGCGCTAAGGCTGTGAGTGTCTGCTCTCCAAAGGCGGCCCTGTGGGTCCTTCCATCAGCGCCCTATCTCCCTCTCCGTGGGGTGGCATCCCAAGCAACCAGCCCGACCCGATCCTGGGCATGCCTTGGGCAGCATGCCCGTGCCCTGTGCACCTTCTGCCAAGGGTGCCGGGATGCTCCCACCAGGCTGGCTGCTAGGGCAGTGAGAGGCCAAGTCAGCGTTTAGGGAGACCAGGACGTGGTCTGCAGCACGATTCCCTTGGTGAACTCTACCTGCCGGCACCTGTGTTGAAGGACAAGGACAACACTAAGCATCCAGCCATCCTGACTTCCACGAGAAGACCTAGCAGACGTTTGCACAATGTGGTTTGTGGCCTTACACAGATGCTCCCAAAGCACCGAATGGAAGATACGGTTGGAAGAGAGGCCCTGGGACTGAGAGCCCCGCCCTGGAAGCCCGGAGCCCAGGGCCCTGCCAGGGAGGCAGGAAGACAGTGGCATGGGCTCGGTCCCCGGCAGCGGGTGCCCCGGGAAGCTTGGGCATGCAGAGCGGGGCAGGATGTAAACAGGAAGTACACCAGCCACAGATATTCTCGAAGGAGAGAGAATAGGAAGGTTCTGAGCCTTCGACTGGGAGCCCGTGCGGGGGTCAGGTCTCGGACTGCACAGAAATGAGCGGAAGGAGGGGACCCGAGCTTCTCGGGAGAAAGAGCTCCGCTGACGAGAATAAACACCAGTGTCGACGGAGAGGCACAGCCGGGTGCTGCGAAGTATTCCGCTGTGCGACCTGTCGTGACTGTGTAATGCAGTTCAAGGTGTTTCCGCCTTCAACAATGGTCCAGGGAAAGCTTTGTATCTGTGTTCTGGCACACTGAGATGTACGTGTATAGGATAAGTCCCTCAAAATGGTGTCGCTGGGTCGGGGGTTCGTGCACTTGCAATGCTATAATTATCACCAAATTGCCATCCAGAGAGTTAAGCCAACTTTTATTTCCACAAGCACTGCACGTTGGCACACTCATCAGTTACAACTCTGCGCTGTGTCTGCTCCGGGGAGAAGCGTGGGTGGGGTGGGGATTCCTCACCCCCTCACTCGCCTTTTCGGGTGTGCGCACCAGGGCCGCCTGTGGCTGAGCTGCCTCTCGGGGTCAGTCCTTCTGCTTGCAGACTCCCAGCTGGGCAGTTTCCTTCTGCCTCCCAGAGCATGTTGTGAACAAGTATTTCCAGGTGCCTCCTGTGTGCCAGACGCCGCTCCAGTGCTGGGCAGAGCAGCGGGAAAACCCGAGCCCTGCCCTCATGGGATTTACCTTCTAGTGGGGGTGGGGCGGGGGGACAGGCAGACCAACGAGGAGATGATATGTCGGGGTGAGGCTTGCTAGAGAGAGGAGTAAAGCAGGAGGTGGACGTGCTGATCAGTTACACAGCGGCTGGTCAGGGAAGCCCTGGCTGGTGGGTGATACTAGGGAGCACCCTGAAAAAAGTGACAGGGGAAGATCTGGAGGTTTATGGGGGCTGAGAGTCACCAGGTGACGAGAGCACAAAGGCCCGGAGAGTCAGAACTGTGTCGGTGGGAGGAGCGCACACGCAGCTGGCTGCTCCGCCTTCACCCTGTGGCCTTGCTGTACCCTCCCCTGGACTGCCCCTCGCTCTCCATCCACTCGGCATGGGGCAGTTCCAGGCCTCCCTCTGCTCGTCTGTTCCAAAGCGAACGATGTTCTGTCGGTCTGCCACCAGCCCAGGTCGAAGCCCAGTCATGACCGGGATGCAAGGGGAAGGCGGTCCGGTCCCTGATGGCACCTCCAGGCAGAGTGCAGCCAGCACCGGCCTGCCCCCCTGGACTTCTGTGACCTCCATGGCCCGCACACTCACATGTAGCTCGGCCTGCCCCGGGTCTCCAGCCTTCCTGGAGCGAATGCTTGTGGCCCCTGCTGGGAGCGCCCCCCAGCTGGGTGGACGGACGTGACACGATGGAAGGAGAGAAGCCTGGAGGGTGTGCGAATTTGGATTTCGGGCCTGTGGTGGGAACAGTCTCCCTGGGGTGTGTGTGACGTCACCTCTGCTTGAACACACCACGTTTGGGTCAAAAACCTTGACTCCAGTTCTCAGTCAGTGAACAAGGGTGCTAACCCTAAAAATGCCCTCCTTTGTGCTCTCCTTACCCTCCGCCCTTCCTTTAAAACCAGAAACAACACATAAGTCGTATCAGCCAGTGTGCAGTGAACGCCCGCAGTTGCCAGGAGCTGTGCCGGCTGGGTCCGGAGCAGAACCAGTGCCGAGCATGGCCCTGGCCCTGCCCTTGGGGAGCGGGCAGTTCCGACTGCAGTGTGTCTTTTCCCCTCGCGGGGAATGCCCAGTGGGTGGGAAGATGGAGAGTGCTGGGGGAGTGAGAAGCGGGAGAAGGCACTGTGTATGGGGACGATCCAGAGGTCTCCAAGGAAAGCTGTGAAGCGCCCGGGCCTTGAAGGTTGAGGAGAGTGGAGGGCAGAAACGGAGGTTCCAGGGGGTGAAAGTGGCTCCTGCAGCCGGTAGCCCGGCCGCGTGGTCATCGGGTGGATGTGACGGTCACTGCGGCGGGGGGTGGGGGCGGAGTCGGAACTGAGATGTGTTTAGAGATTGGGACAAACAGCATCAGCCAGCAAAGGGGACGGTGCAAGAAGTGGTCGGTGGGGTCAGGAGCGGACAGGACAGCAGGGTTTCTCAGCCTGTGCCCACGGGTCCTCGGTGGGGGGGGGGGGGGGGGGGCAGGGAGGGCGGCGCTCAGTAAGCACTAAATTTAAAAAACAAAGCCTAAGATAACGAAGGTTGGTGGGGATGTGGGAAAACCACAGCTCTCAGACATCGCTGCGGGGAATATAAATGGTGTGACCACTGTAGAAAACAGATCGTCTGGTACTCAAAGAACAAACCGTGGACCCACACCTAGGGAAGCGCCCAGGAGGACTGCAGACGCGTTGAGGTGGGTGCTCCAGCAGCACTGCTTGTCACAGCCGCAGAGTGGCCACAACCCAAATGTCCACCAGCTGATGAACAGGCACACAGAATATGGTGTAAAAACACAGCGGAATGTTGTTCAACTGGGAAAAGGAATGAAGGTCTGATTCCTGCTACTTTAAATGTTCAACTTTATGGATCAACTTTAAAAATGTTACGTTAGCCTGGCTGGTGCGGCTCAGTGGATTGAGCACTGGCCTGTGAACCAAAAGGTCACTGGTTTGATTCCCTGTCAGGACACGTGCCTGGGTTGTGGGCCAGGTCCCCAGTGGGGGGCGTTGGTTGTGATGTTATACGAAGTTGATGTTATGTGAATGACATCTCAATTTAATAAGCCAAAGGGAGACTGAGAGAAAGAGACGAGGCCAGTAGAGGGAAGCCAGGATGAGGCCCAGGCTGCATCCTGTGCTGGGCAGCCTGGCCGTGGCCTTGGTCAGGAGGCAGTTCCAGCCTCCTGGTAAGTCAGTGCAGTGTGGTTGTGTAGAAGGGCACCTTGACTCCCGGAAGCCCTCCTGTAGCCGGGGCCCAGGTATACCCAAGACCACAGCTGCGCCCCCCTTCCCCCATCAGGAAGCCTGTAGGCTCATTTCATTTTTCTGAGGGTCCCAGCATGCTTGCCACTGCCTTCAAGCCCATCTGCAGCCTTGCTGTGCCACAGCCCCAGACCGCAGCCTTCTGACCTGGCCTGGACACCCAGGCCATCTGTTCCACGGCAGTCCTCCAGCGGCTCAGATCCCGTCGGAGAGGTCGCAGCTTCCTGGTGCAGTGCCTCTGCTGCCCTCTGCCCCTCGGAGATGCTCTTTCCAGGCTGCCCCGGGGCTGGGGTGGGGGCCCAGCCGCCAGGGGTGGGAGCCGGTGCCCTGAGCGGCGGTCTCTGCCCTCTCCCCCACAGCTCCTGCAGTCTCAGGACGTGAAGGAAGACGCCGTCCTATGCTGCTCCATGGAGGTGAGCAGGCAGCGTGGACGTGTCTGACCTCAGACGCATGCTGCCCAGCTGTGGGGGGCCCCAAGTCCAGGACAAGGGTGTGCCAACAGGGTGGGTGGGGAATGGCTTCCTGAGTGGGCGTGGGCTGCTGCATCCAGAATGGTTAACCCAAAACCAGAATAAACGTTGATAGGGAGACTGCCCACCACTGGATGGAGGGACAGGGAACTTCTGGCTCATCTGGAGGGAAACCCCGAGTGTTGACATTGTCACTTTCCCTCCATCCCCAAGGCCACCCTCTCCTTGCACCAGGCACACCACACAGATGACTTAAGAGATTCTAGGTGAACCCTTGTCCCCTGGGCTTTGGTACTGTGGGGTTGGGGGAAGACGCCTAGGCTTGAATCCCCCATGTTGGCACTGATTCAAAGCAGCCCCCTTGGGAGGGGCCACGCCCATTCCCAAGGTGTGGCTGCTGCTCATTGAAACTCTTCCTCTGGGACCTTCTTTCAGACACACAGCTCCGGCATAGTCACAGGGACAGACCTTTGCCCTTGGGGACGGGCTTTTAGCCTGGGCACTCAGGTCAAGTCAGGCTGAGTGAGCACAGCCCCTGGGTGCTTCCTGCTCAGCTGCCAAGACCACACCCAAGAATCTTGGAGGCCAGGAGTCTTGGGAGCCCAAACAGCAGCCCTAGGTAGAAGGGACATCACTCCATTCATTTGGGCTCCAGCCAGGTGCCCTGCATGGGGTTTGGGGGGTGAGGGGTGGAGGAGGAAGCATGTTCCCTGCCCTCAGACAGCTTCCAGTCCGGCTAGGGCTAGTTATCTCACACACACACACACACACACACACACACACACACGATAGGGCAGTGGAGAGACTGAGTGTAGGTACAAAGCGTGCATCCCTAGAGAGCCCAGGGAGAGAGGTCAGGGTGGCCCACAAGGTCAAAGAGGGTTTGGTGGAAAAGGCAGAGCCTTGACAACAGGCAGGATGAGGCTGGGGGCGGGCAGAGTGGGGGCTGAGATGATGGGGAGAGATCCCACAGGGGCTGCTGGACAGGAAGGCACAAATCTGGAAGTCTGGGGCTCCTTCCTCCCAACGGGGGCCTTTCGAGATCATTGGCCACCTCTCTGGAGGGCAGCCCTTCCAGTGGCCTTCTGCCCTTGTTCCTGTTTCTCTTCCCTTTGGGCCACAGGTGTGGGCAGAGGTCATGCTGGGGTGGGGAGGTGGGACCGGGGACAGGAGAAAAGGGAAACAGGAGACCTCCTCCTGCTCTCAAGTTCCACGTGGACACACACGGGTAATAATGACTAAGCCCGTTTCCAAAGAGACATCCTAGCAAGTGAAAATTAACACAGGGCAGCCTGGTCACCTTTGAGGGGGCAGGTCACACAGTCATTGAGGGGGTGGGTGGTAGTCAAGGAAGGCTTCCTGAAGGAGGGAGAGCGCTTGGGTGAGAGGGAGAAGGGGTGTGTTTCTGCTAAGGGCCCTTTTCAGCCCTGGGCAACAGGCATTTTCTGATCCCTCTTATTCCTGCCCACAGATTGGTTGTTATGTGTGAGCTTGCACAGTTGGCTATTTCTACCCTCCTCACCCCCCTCCCCCACCCCTACCCCCGGGGCACAGAGGCCTGGGCCGGCACCTTCCTGAGATAATGCAGCTATTTCTTGTCCCTGCTCCAGCTCACCCAACCAGGGTGGGTCAGGGCACCACTGTGGGGCCCACCTCCCACCTGCCCCCCACTTCTCTGCCCGCAGCTGCAGAGCACAGGCCGGCTGCTAGAGGAGCAGCTGCCCGAGATGATGGCCGAGCTCCTGGCCAGCGCCCGAGACAAGATGCTTTGCCCTTCGGAGTCCATGCTGACCCGGTCACTGCTCCTGGAGGTCATCGAGCTCCATGCCAACAGCTGGAACCCTCTGACGCCCCCCATCATGCAGTACTACAACAGAACCATCCAGAAACTGACAGCCTGACAGCCAGGGGGCCTGGCGGGCGGCCCACGGGCAGCTGGGGCCCTGGTGCACAGGGCCAGATGGACGGGCGGGAGGACAGGGGTGGCCCTGGCGGGAGAAAGAAATGGGGAGGAAGGCAGGCAGAGCCGGCGACCAGCCTGGAGCCAGGTGGGGAAGGGATCAGATCCCTAGGAGTGCCCCCCATCCGAGCCCCCGGCCCCAGCATGCGGCAGCTTCACCAGCAAGGGAAGCATGTTTCTTTTTCACGGTGGCCCGGCCCTCGCCCAGCCCCTCCCCGCTCCCGCTCCCCCTGCCCCCTCCCATCAAATGAGACCCCTGCAGGGCTTTGTGTGAGGGGTTTCATCTCGGTGACTCCTCCTCTGAGGCCAGGCATCCCGGCACGCCAGGGTACCGCTTGGGTCAGAAAGGACCTTAGAAGGCTGACAAAGTGGGTCGGAGACGGGCTCGCATTGTTCCTGCATGCTGTCAGCCAGTCGCCAACTGGCAGCAGGCGACATGTAGCAGATGTCCAGGAGGACAAAGGCAGACGTGGCCCCCACCAGCCGCCCGTCATTGACGGCCTTTGTCCGCACAGTTGAGCTGGGGGGACAGAGGCCTTCGCCCTCTCCAACCTTCACGCTCCACCACCCCCCAACTTCCAAGTCCTCCTCCCGGACCCTCTAGCCTCAGGCCTGGGGGGCTGGGACAAGGCGGGGGAGCTGGAGTTCCTAGTTCTACTTGCACCCTTTTGTTCTACTGTGTTTTCTTTTTCATAAGTCAGCTGCTTTGAAGTCTCTTCTCTCAATGAAAGGGCCACGATGTGATCACACAGACAGCACTGAGGGACCCCCTGATTAGTGGGAGATCAAACCTGCCCCTCTCTGGAAGGATTCTAGCCACAGAAGGCTTGCCAGTAGCCAATTAGGGTAATTGGAAACTTCTGCCCCGGTGGGGGTCCCGCTTGAACCTGTGCCTCTGGCCCCCAGTGCCTCCCCTTTCTCATTCTAGCTGTGCTCTCTCAAAGGGCTGACACCATCATGCTGGGAGTGCATGAAACCCATCCTGGCCCTGGGCCTCGTGGTGAACCAGGCACAGAACAGGCTAGCAAACTGAAATCCAAATGCTAGGTGATGTTTTGTGCTCCACACACAGGTCTTGTCCCAAACTCGGAGTGGGGGATCGTGGCGGTGTGGGGCTTCCTGGCTCCCCGGGACTTGGAGTGCAGCTGAATGGGCTGCATCACTGTCCTAGACAAGGCAAGAGCCGAGGGCCCAGCCCTCCCGCAGCCGAGCACCACATGCTCCAGCGGGCTGTGGGCACTGCAGCCCCAGGGCTGCTGGGAAAGGGAGTGTTCCTTGAGTCAGGTGGCCAGGCAGGCAAGCCAGACAGAGCCTTCCAGACAAGGCTGGGGTTTCCTGGAGGAGTCAGGTCCTGGGAGATGGCCCTTCTCCATTGGAGGAAGATGGGGGTCGGTTGTCACTGGTGTCTGCACGGCCCCATCTCCATCGTCTGGAGCTGACACTTTGATGAGCCCCCAGAAAATGACCTCAGCCCAGCAGCTTCCTTATTTACTCCTTTACTGAGGCCAGTCACTCCTGGGTCACTGGAGGCAGCCTGGCTGCCCAGTCCAATCAGGCTGGCCGGGAGGTGAAGGCTAGAGGAGGTTGACCCCTGCTGACCCCAAGTCTAGGAGAGCAGTCAACGTGGGGTGGGGAGCAGGTTCCCCAGTGCTCCCTGGCTTTCCACCGGCTACAACCTGCCTTCCAACTCCGGGATGGGAGCCTGAGCCTGTCCCCCAGCAGAGCTTGTGGGGGGCGCAGGTTTCCCTGGAACACGTTGGGCACCTCTGCGAAGAAGCCCCTGCCACCCGTGGCCCCGGCCTCTGCCTCCTCCTTCCTGGAGGCTTCTCCTTGCCGCCTTCTCTCCTCAGACTGCGCCTCTAGCCCAGCCTGGGGCCCAGGGACAGCAGAGGCCCCACAAGGGGCTGATGTCAGGAGGCTCAGGGAGGACACTGGGGAAATCACGGTCTCAGGGAGTCAGGTGGCCCTCACCAGGCGAGCAGCTGCTCCCTGACAGCCCTCAGAGAGACACACCTGTGCCGAAAAGGGCCTCGTTTCCTTCGAGGTGGGAGGTGTGTACATGTGTGTGCATCTGCAGAGAACAGAACGGAGCCCTGGAGGAAGGGAGAGGCCTAGGAATGGGGGTACAGATCGAGGAGGCAGGAGAGTGAGGTCTCCCACCTCTACCCCCGGCTCAGAGAGCAATCACGCAGGGGCCCCAGGCACGGTGCGTGCGGGGGCCAATGTTCCCGGAACGCCGGCAGAGGCAGCATCACAGCTCCGTGGCCGCACGCCCCTTCTGCCTGTTGGCCCTCTATGGTGGTCTGGCCTCAGGGCCAAGCCCTCCTCGCCTGTTCGGACCAGAGTGTGAAGAAGTGAGATATAAATATGTATACATTTATAAATATATTTTTAATTACGTGTCGTGTTACCGTGGCTCCAGACATATGGTTTGCCTGGTTTATTCCATTGCTTGAAAGCACTTCCTGGCCAATCCGAAAAACAATTTAAACTGTTTTTCTAAATGCAGGTTGCTGCTACTTTTTCAGACATGGAAGGAAAACGTTTAAAAAGGATTTTTTTTTTTAAGGAAATAACAGTAAAGCCTAAAATCTGAGACTCGGAGGCAGCTTCCCACGGGAGATGACTCGACAGGAACTGGGGGGCAGAAGTTGGCACCCACAGGCCCCCCTCCCCAGGCCAGCGCCCCCTCTCTGCTGAGTGAGGAAGGCCATATCCAAGTTGACCTCTGAATGTATTTGATGGGGGGCAAAACTGGGTATTGCATTTCTGAGGCTTGCGTTGTTGTCCCTACTGGCCCGCGGCTTTCCTGGCGTTGAAGAGGCAAAGTCCGGCTGTCCAGTGTCAATTCCGTGTGGGTCTCTCCCCTGTCGGTCAAGACGAGGTAGTTAGTTACTGCTTTCCTCCCGGCAGCCGGCCTGCTCACCACAGTCCTGCCCCCCCCAGGTCTCGTGGCTCAGCCCAGGCTCTGGGACCACAGCCCCAAGGAGGCCCCTCCCCTTCCCTGGACCAGGCGGGAGTCCCACCACCCTCCGTGAGGAGTGTGCACCTCCAAACCCGGTTTCATCTGTCCATCCTTCCTTAACCAGCCTGTAAACCTCTAAGGTTTGGGGATCGTCTTGTCCATCCATGTAAATGTAAATGTTGGCCGAATTAGTATTTATTCTAATTTGTATTTTATTTTATTTTGTGCGGGGGGTGGGGAAGGGGTGTGTGGGAAATGTACCGTTGACGATGCCCCGGGCAGCTGCCGGGGCGGGGACCCAGACAGCCAGGCCGCCACGAGGAGCGGCCCCACGGGGCCGCCCCAGACGCCAAGTCCCAGTCTTATCTGGCATCAGCCGCCAGCCAGCATTCCTCATGTGACAGACTCCCGGGCCTGCTCGCAGAGTCCTGTCTCCCCGCTGCTGGGTGCTGTGCTGGGAAACCTATGGCTGGGCCTGCGAGGACGCAGATCCGAGAGAAGACAACTTTCCTCTCTCCTCTACTGGGGACACGTGCACAGAAGGGCTGCGGCCCTGCCGGAGCCAGCTGGGAGCCTGGCGGGGGGACCTGCCTCCCTGAAGCAGGGGCCGGGGCTTCCCGCCAAAGCTGCAGCGGAATCCCGCTCACCCACCCACCTTCCTTCTCTCCGTATGTCCTGCTTTCCAGCTGAACCCAAACTACAAGTGGGTTTAAAAAATAAACAACACCAAAAAACAAAAAATGCTCAATTTGTGTCCTTTGTGTGGTCGGCGAAGGAAACCTTTCCCAGAGGCTTTGGGCCTCTGCTGGAGCCAGCAGAGGCTCGGAGGGGCCTCTCCCCAGGTGATGCACTGTTGAGAAGATTCCCCCCAGCTTGGCCACCTTGGGGAGCAGGGGCCGTGTCTGGGGCCCAGGGAGGACTGTGAAGGAGTGACCTAAGAGAACATGGGTGAAGGAGACTTATGTCCCCCCCCACCAAGCTGGGACCTGTGGCCTGTCCAAGGGGGTAAGACTAAGCCAGTCCCACAGAAAGTGGCTTTTACACTAAAGGTCTGCTTTGCTGCATGTTGACCCAGCCCACCCCCTGCACCTACCCCTTCCTTGGAAAGGTCTCTGTGCAATGGGCAAAATGAGAAGACTAAGACTGGGGGCTAGCAGCTTCTAGAAGTCAGCAGCAAGTGGCTGTCCAGTCCCAGAGGGTCAGGTAGTCTTTCATCAAAGGGTCCCCAAGGGGCCCAGTGACTTATTTTCCTGTGGTGACACGTCCCTTGTTTTGCACAGTCCCTCCCATGGTAAAGGAGCACTACCTCCTGGTAACAAACCCCCCTTGGGGTTTGTTCAGGTTAGAGCTTGCGAGGCTTTCACCTCCTCGGGGTGGCGACCAGAGCATCCACCCCCTCTATACTCACCTGGCCTGGCCAAGATGGCAGCCAGGTCAGCCCAGGAGCTGGCGAGGCTGTGCTGAGATTGGTCACTGCCCCTTACTGGGTCACATGACACTGGGTGGAGACAGCCAGGAGGCACAGGTTGGGAGAGGGAGATAACATTTTAATTAAACATTTGAAATACTGTTAAGACAGTTTTTTACAAAATGCAAAGGAGGAGGAGCAGAAAGCAGAAGTCAAAATGAAAGGTGTTTGAAGGTAAGAGAAGGTGGGCAAGGGAAAACCTTACCAAACCATATTCACCAAGAGAAAAAGGATTTTTCTGGTTGGTTTAGTCCTGGTTCCAGAAGGTTCTAAATTAGTGAAAACTATGAAATGCCTCATCCAAGCAATAAATGTTTGAGTCCTGCTTTTCACCACCACCTCTCCTGACAGGAGTTCCCTGTCTTCTGAGGATGGGTTAGATTTGCACTGGAGCCTGTAGGAGGGATGGGAAGTGTGTTTTAAAAGAATAAGCTAGAGAATGCACACACGTGTGCATGCACGGGGCTTGTTAAGAGCCTTTTAGCTCCCAAGGCAAATGCGGCAGAAAAAGGATAGAGAACGTGAAAGGGAAAGAGCTTGTGCCTAAATATTAACGGTCTCCTTCCCATGGTCCCCCAGTAGCGTCGGGGCCTCCCACACGCTTTCTGGTTCAACGTAGGCCGCTGAATGTCTTCAATTCCCATTTTACAAAAGAGAAAACAGACACGACTGACCCAGAGCCAAAGGCCTGCCAGTGGCAGAGTCAGCCCACCAGCCAGCAGAGTGCCCCTTCCCCTGGCCCAAGAGGTGAGCACGTCCCAGCCTCCTGCCCTCTGACTGCTGCCAACAGGGCCCCCGGGAGCTGGCCATCCGTGCCAGCCAGACAGAAGGAGCAGCCAGCTGCCCGCGGAGGCCACCGTGGGCCGACGGCATGGTGTTCCTTCGAGTCAGTGGAAGTAGGAGCGTGATGAAATGTCCCAAGTCGAGGGACTTCAGTGGGGTGAGGAGGAGAAGGAGCAAAGTTGCAAAACCCGGTGCTGTAATATAAAAGAATCCGCCGTCGTGTGCGCCAACCGTCCCGCTAGTTTTCCTCCAGGCCAGTGGTTCTCAAGGTGGGCGGGTGGAAGGTGAGGAAGGCCCTCCTACGGGAGTGGATCAAAGGTGGCTTCAGTATCCACATTGCCTGGGAACTCGGTTCCCAGCGACATGCCGAAAGAGGACCACCTTTTCTCCCACGTCCCACAGAGGATGCACACAGCAACATCTTCAGAATTCTGGCCCTAGGGAGCCCCTCCTCCTGGTGGGTTCAGGTGTGCGTGCCCTCTGTGGGACGATGTGGGAGGGAAGGTGGGTTGAGGCCACCACCGACACTCCACGAACATAGCCACGAGAGCTGTCACGGTGGTGCAGAATTAATGTCTAGAACCAGCGGCCGCATCGCCACGTTCCGCTCCTGGATTTGCGAGGCTGGGACTTGCTGCCCCAGCTGAAGTGAGGCTGCCCGGCGGGGGAGGGGCCCCAGCAAGCTGCTTGAGTGTGGGGCGGAGTCGTGCCACGGACTGGGGCAGCGTTAGGGCTTGTGTGGGCCAGGGGCATTTGTGCCCTTGCAGGCCCTTTCTGCGTGAAGTAATATAACAATTGCACTATGTGTAAAGACAAATATATTAATATTACTTATTAAAACATTTTTAAAATGTAGAAGTTCATTTCTTTTTTTTAAAGATTTTATTCATTTATTTTTAGAGCGAGGAAAAGGGAGGGAGAGAGAGAGGGAGAGAAACATCAATCAGTTGCCTCTCACATGTGCCCAACCAGGGACTGGGAATTGAACTGACAACCTTCTACTTTGCAATACGACACCGAACAAACAGAGCCCCACGGTCAGGGGGAAGTTCGGTTCTTGATTCTGGTTTTGAAAGAGATGAAAACATTTTCTGGCCCCTAAGAGAACTGTGTGCCCTAGATGCTAGGCCTGCTGAGTCCCTCGGCCCTGCATGGATGTGGTACCTGAGCGAGGAAGGACTCCAGCTTTCCCCCACGGCCCACCTGGTCTCAGGGTGACCAGGGCAGAGGAGGGTGGCTGGGGGTTGTCGAAAGGGCAGCTCACGAAGCAGGCAGTTGGCCTGCACTGGGAGCAAATGCAGTAGCCACTTCTGCCCTGTACTGGCTGCAGGCCAGACAGCCAGGAGCGAGGTGAGCAGCTGTGTTTGCCTGGCCAAGGACACTCCGGCCCAGCGGTCCCAAGTCCTCACATGTCACTGCTTCCTTTCCATAGCTCTTGCACATACGATATCTGATGAGTCTCACCAGAGCCCTGGGAAGGAAGTGAATAAACCCTTACCCCCACTGGTTGTCTGGGGAGACCAAGGTTTGGAGAACCACACCGTCTGCTTGAATGCTGCTCTCTAGTTTTCACACATATGATCTTGTTTGACCTTCACAGTGGCCCTGCCAGGTGACAGACATCTCTTACTCTGTTTTAAAGACAGAGGAAACAGGAAACAGTGACAAACCTATGTCATGAGGCCAGTAGGTACCAAAGCCAGGCCTGGAATTGCTGCCTTCTTAGTGCTGGTGGGAGGGTGTGGGGATTCGCCCACGGACCCAAGCTCCCAGCCTCCAGCACTCGTGGCCACCTCTGTGCCTGAGTCTCCATGCTCCATTGTGTCCCCAACTCTGAGCAGCCCCATGGCTCTCAGGGACCAACAGGGGCTCAGGTCATGGTTCCCCTGGTGACCCAGAACAGACCAGACATGGCCCTCACAGACACACCAACAGAGAGGCTCCCGGCCCAGGGCGTAATCAGCACCTTTCCCATTCAACCAGGGTTGGAAGAGGGCTCTGCCATGGGCTCCACTCCGAGAGAAGGGGGCAACACAGGCTGAGGAGGTGGCGGGAACTCAGGAAGCACACCCCCAGGGCAGGAGGGTGCTCAGGGCTTGTCGTTAACTATTGCCATGTAGCTCTGTGTAACTGACAAGCCTGAAATCTCAGGGCCCTACAACACAGACACTCGTGGCCTTGTTTACACTGTGCAAATAGTTTGGGGCTTGAGTGTTCTTGGCTGGCTGGCAGGGGACCCAAGCCCAGTCTCTGGACCATGGACGAGGGTTGGAGATAAAGACTTTTACCTTCACTTAGTGCCACCTCCTCCTGGAGGTTCTCCCTGACTGCTGCCCCAGTTGGGATTATAGGTCCCCCCCTAGGCTTCTACAGCCCTAAGAGTGCTCCTTCCATGGTCCTGTTCACTGTGTGTGGTCATTGGTATGTAGGTAGCATCAGCCCACTGACCATGAGCTTGGCTTTGTCACCTCTGCAGATGCCAAACAATTACATGGGGGATAAACCGTGATGGTGACGTCCAGGTCACATGTGACAGAGGGGCTCAAGAAGGAAAAACTGAGCTGTGCCTTAAGCCAGGCCCTGGAGGTGAGGCACCCAGAGCAGTGGAGGGGTTGGGGGGCCTCACATTGGACAGGGACTTCCAGTGGGAGGGCTGGGGGTGTCCTTAGGGGTCCTGAGGTCTAATAGTCCAGAGAAGCCTGGAGGTGGGGGGACTGGTCTGCTGTGGGGGGCAGGTCAGAGCTACAGTGAGTATGGATGAGGCCTTTGTGCAAATGGGAAGGGGGCACCCTCCTTTCTCAGGGACCCCCAGCACTGCCTGGGACCCGTGAGCTGCCATGGACCCACCCCCTCAGCTGGGTTCCTCATGCGTATTCTCTGGGGAGTGTGAGAGTGTGTACATATGTATATGTGCTTTGGGGGGATGGGGGTGTATACAGTGTGTGTGAATTTGGACTGCAGTTTCTAAATCTCCCTGGCTGGTTTGGCTTCTGCACAATGAGGGGTGAGAAGCAGAGGTCCGGCGCCCCAGAACCTTGCAGAGGTCACAGTGGCCTTCCCCCTGCCGCCTGGGAATGGGGTTGATGCCGGGCCCGCAGTGTGCCGAGAACAGGCCGTTGGTCCCTGTGGGCAGAGACTGGGGCCTCTGGCCATGGTGTAGGAGGTACAGCCCTGGGAGAGGCCTGACTCGCCGGGGGAAGGGGCACCCCCACCCAGCAGGACAACAGAGGGTCACCCAGGGCCACCTAAGCGAGGCCTGGCTCCCACCCAGAGCGCCCTGTGGTCTCTGTGAACCGGACTTAGCCACTGGGCAGCGGGGTAGCTCTCAGGAGCCGCAATCACCTGCCTCCTGAGAGACTGGAGGGGTTGGGGGGGGGCCGGCGGGGTGTATCTCTGGAAACTGAAGCCTCGGGCGGAGAAAGAAACTGTGAGGCAGTGTTTTTGTTCTCCCAGCGAGGCTCAGGACTGGGCCACAGGGGGCGGGGAAGCTTCCCTTTGCTGACTTCCACCCCTCACCTGTGCCAAAGCTGGCTCCTGGGGTCCGGGAGGACAGGCCGGGGCTCTGAACGCCTGTCAGGGAGAAAACGCTCCCCCACAAGCACTGCTAAAGACAGGTCGCATAGGTAGGACCTGGCGGGGACAGCTCGCTCTCTTTTCCCTGGTCTGACTGCACCAGAGGTATTGGGGTCCCCGCTGGGGACTCAATTTTATTAGGCACACAGCCAAGGCCCATGAGCAGGCCGGGAGGGAGCTGGGGCTCGGCAGCAAGCAGAGGCTGCGGGAGCCTCGCACGCTCTGCCCAAGAATGTTCCAGGTGTGCACGTCTGTCCTCAGAGGTCTGACAACCCTGCATGGAGACGGAAGAAGAGGGCTGGGCGTGTAGCTGGACGTCCAGAGTGGAGGGCAGGCACCCTGATCCAAGGACAATGTGGGGACCAGTAGATGGTATGGCACAGGAAGAGAGAAACCCCCCCCACACACACACACACACAGGACAAGTCCCAGCAGAAGCTGTGGCCACGTTCCCAGGGGTGTCCGATGAATCCCTCTGCTGTGGTGCAAGGGCGGATTGGAAAAGCCCCGCAGATCCCTTCTGAGGCTCTGCTGGGAAGGCGGGACCTTCTAGGACACGCCCTTTCCAGGAAATGCTCTTACCCTCAGTCTCAGAAATCTCTTAATCATTTCCCCCCCAGCGGAAGCTCCCAATACTCCATCAGGATATGGAGGGAAAGTAGAGCCCACCTTCCCATTTTATGGATGAGGACACCGAGGCCCTTACAGGAAAGGGACCTGCCTGAGGTCGCAGTGGTGGAAACGTTTCAATAGGGGATCACACACATCCCTGAGCTCTTGGACAAAGGATATGTGCTCCGTCCTTTATCAATGACCCAGCTCATTCTGACAATACTAATGAGCGGACGGGTGGTAATTCGGGGTTACCCTCCGGGATTATCAAGGTACACCCAGTCGCCTTTGCTTTTTAATTACCATAGGCTCGTTGTACAGGTTGTCCGCCCCCTCTCTTATCCCGAAGCTCCTCTCCCTCCGGTCAGTGGCCCGATGTGGGCCTGAGAAATCGGACCAGCAAACTCGTCAGGACGGTAGTCGAGTCAGGGCACAAGGGCCCAGAGTGAGGGCCTGAGGGCCTGAGGGCCTGAGGGCATGTCTAGAATAAGCAAAGAGCATGGACTTTGCTGCATTAATGAGTGTTTGCCGGCCCAGAAGCCAGTTTTGCTGAGCTTGTGTCCCCTAATGACTTCCAAAGGTGGTGACTCCACCCGGTAAGCAAGGTTTCGCCAACCTTGAAGTCAAGTTGTGCTAGTCCATGCAACCCTCTCCACCGCCCTGATGACGGCGGGTGGGTGGTCCCCTTGTTCTCCAGGGAGGAAGCTGAGCCTGAGGGCTGGGGCGAGCCAAGATCAGACCGTGAGTCTGGATGAGTCTCGTGACCACTGGCGTGGACACCTGGCCTCCGGGCCACACCAGCCCTGCCGTCGCAAGAGCTGTGGAGAAAGAACCAGACACCCTTGGGCTCACGGAAAGAGCACCATGATGGGAGTCAGCAGATCCTAATTCTACCCCCGATTCCACATGAACCTGCCAGGTGCCCGTGGAGGTTTCTTCTTTGGGCCTCAGTTTCCCCGTCTATAAAAGAAGGACGAGGATATTCGTTTTTTAAGTGTCTTGGCTATGAAAGTGCTGGAAGCAGCCTAGGTGCCCAACAGTAAGTGAGTGGATCAGAGAACTATGGTACATTTACACAATGGAATACTACACAGCAGAAAGAAAGGAGCTCCTACCCTCTGCGACGGCATGGATGGAACTGGAGAACATTATGCTAAGTGAAATAAGCTAGATGGTGAAAGACAAATACCATATGATCTCACCTTCAAGTGGAACTTAACAGACAAAAAAAATAAGCAAGCAAAATATAAACAGAGATATTGAAATTAAGAACAATCTGACAGTAACCAGAGGGGAGGTAGGAGGGGATAATGGGGAAGGAGGGAGAAGGGTTTTCAGGAACAACTATAAAGGACTCATGGACAAAACCAAGGGCAGGGGTGGAAGCAGGGGAGGGAGGCTGGGATGGCTGGGGGAGTGGCTGGGGGAGTGGTGGGGGGTAAATGCAGACAACTGTACTTGAACAACAATAAAATCATTTTAAAAACAAATAAATAAATAAAGTGTCCTGGCTATGATTCTTGAGTAGTCTTCCCTAGTTATCAAGAGATGGAGGGAGGGAGGGCGGGAAGAGATGAACAGCAGCTCTTCCTGAGCCCCACCCGGGGCCTCCAGGAGCCCTCAGCCCCCAGGTTTGATCTCCGTCAGGACACATCCCTTCCCCATTCTCAGTTTACCCATAAGCTGGTCCACCCAGGACAGCTTTTACACTTGAGACTCGTCCGAAAAGACCCCACAGGCCTTGATGCTAATGATGACCTCTGGAGGCAACGCTTTTTCCAGGAGCAGAGGGTCTTGTCCCGGGCTGTCGTCTCCCTCCCGGGGCGGGGGGGGGGGGGGGGGAGGCTCGCCCACGGGACCGGGCCGGGAGTGAGGCCAACATCTTTGGACTCCAGAATCAACAATTCTTAGCTACTTTTGTCTTTGGCACCTTCCACCTATGTCCTGGGCCAGCTCCCCCGGCTTCAATCCACTTCTCTCTTGTCTGGCACTAAAAGCTCCCAGGAGGCCCCGGGGGGGTCCCATGAAGGGAAGCAAAGGATGGGTCCTGCCACTCTCATGTGAATCGGGAGAAGACCAGAAGGGAAGGCAAAGTGAGGACTGGCTGAGGACGCCAGGCCATGTGTCCCCCGCACACCCACCGGTCGGACAGCATGGGTGGCCCCTGCTTGCAGGCCCCTTCCCAGCCTTGACAGAAGCAGGTAGAGGCCCTGGTCTGCTTGCTGGAGCCCCACAAAGTTTGCAGCGCACGACCCTCCTTTCCTGCAGCCACCGCGCCACACTGGGGCCCGAGCTTGGCCGCTTTCCTGGGCTGCTGCTGTATCGATTATTTCGGCTCCCTTTTTGCTGGAGATATCAATTTAGCGGGTTCCTGGGATGGCTGTGTTTTAACCTCTCACCCCGGTCTAGACTCCGTCGGCTCCCGCTGTCCCTGGGCCAGGAGGAGATGGAGGGCCCCCGGGTCTCTCGGGCAGGCTCTGGAGCCAGTGGATTTCCAGGAACAGATGCTGGGATCGCCCAGCGGCTCCTCGGCCCCGCCAACCTGCCTCCCTCCAAACCGGCCCGGTGAATTATTAAAGATGCAATTTCCTTTCATCTTTCCAGTAAAATCGCTCCCTGTGCCGTGAGCTGCTGCCTTCCTGTCACTGGCTGGGCAGGGGCCTTGGCAGGACCTTCCTTCACCCCCTTCCCTCTCCTTGCCTGGACCCTCCACAGGGGTCAGAGGGGGCGGCCCCTTCCTAAAAGGGTCCAGGAAGCCTAGGAATCTTGAGAAACTGGGTGAGATGGAGGGGATTTGGAGTCAGAGTATCCCAGAGACTGCTGCTTTACAGATGAGGAAAAGGAGCCCAGAGAGGGGCAGCAGGCAACCCCAGATTGCACAGCAAGCTGTTAGCAGAGCTGGGGCTGGAACCCAGGCTCCTGTCTCCCAGCCGAGGGTTTCCCCTCCTCAGGCACCAGAACAGCCCCTGGAGTCCCAGCAGAGCTCCAACCCTCCACCACCACACACACCCCTCCCAGGACAAGAGCTGGGTCGAGCTGCTGACTGTATTGATCAGGTCTCCAAGTATAATTTACAGTCCTCACCCCTGCTGCAGCAGGCTGGCTGCACGTAAAACCATAATTATTACTGCCCACCGGTCAGTATTTATGAGTTCGGCTTTTACTGTTGACTCTTAGTGATCGTCACGGAGGGGCCAGCAAGCAGGCAGCACCCTCCCTGTCATCCTGGCCAAAGCCTGCAGCTGCCACATGATCCGCACCCGAAGCCTGACTCCAAACCCACCTCCTCCCAAACCCCTCTCTCGATCGCCTCACAGAAGTCCAAAAGCTCCTACTCCCCCTCTGTTCCATCTAAGCCAGAGGGCCCTCCAGACCCCAGGCAAGGGGAGAGGCCAGCCAACCTGAGCCAGGGAAGGGGCCTGAGGTTCCATCCTGCCCCCTCTCCACCTATTTAAGGATGGGGCTCTCCCGGTCCTCCTCCCACAGACCTTAAAGTGGTGAGCTGAGCTGGGGCCTGGGACTCCCGCACACCCACCCCAACCCCCAGCCTCCCCCAGAACCAGGAGCTGCTCCGATATGCCATCCAGGGGGTGGGACAGCTCTCCTGCCATGCAGGAGAGACCTCCATTGTTCCCAGTCCTTTGGCAAGGGACCCCCCAACCTTGGGGGTTTTGAGGAGGCCCCCTGAGCACTGCTCCCGGACACTTCTCCAGCCCTGCCAACCATCTGTGAGTGGCTTTAGGAAGCTGCTCCCTGGCAAGGGGTGGCAATGTTGGGGAACAGGCAAGGCACCAACCCCCACACCCAAGATCTTTTGCCTTTTGGCGGCCCCAGACCTCTCTGAGAATCTAGAAAAAGATAGTCTAGAAAAACAATTACACACTTATCAATGTCTACTCTAATTTCAGAAGCCTTTCAAGCCCACCACTCAGTTCCCAGGGACCCCCAGGCCCTGGTTAAGGGCATCGGGGCCCCTGACACGAAGGGACCCCAAAATGGTTTTAGGTGGCCTGGAGCTAACTGGAATCTCAGCATGCAGAGGTGCTGGATAATCCTGGGGTGGATGGCACAGGCTCTGCCAGGCTGTGAATGATGGCCCAAGGGTCAAGAACCTGGAGTTCCAGCCTCCCCCATAAATAACTCTGGGACCTGAAGTTTTGTTTCTTCACTCAAGGTCTGTCATCACCTCGCCGCTCTGTGCCAAGCACGGGCATATGGTGAGAACTAAAAGAGACAGACATGTCCCCCACCCTCGTGTCGCTCAGAGTCTGCGGAGCGCAAGAAAATTAGCAAGTAAACACAGAAATCAATATGTACTTTTATGACATGGGCAAGGATTCTGGCTAACCCTCTGGAGCTTCACTGGAGATGACTCTGGCTATTGGCTGGTGCTTCTAAGAGGAAGAAATAAGATGACCTGCGCTAAACACGGCGCCTGGCACAGTGCGGCTCACCCTGAGGAAGACTTGTGGGTGGCGGTGGTCAACAGAGAGGAGCAGGCCTGGCCTCTTGGCTGGCAGAGCTCAGAGGGAAGCAGACCACCGCCATCCTGGCCAGCCCAGACTCGGGCTGAGAGGGCAGCCAGCCCGGGGACAGCCTGTGGTCATGAGTGTGATTGCAGCAGGCAATGCCTGCACCGTGAGTGAGCAGGTGCACACGGCAAGGGGAAGATCCATGCAGGGCCCAGGCCAGCCAGCCCCTCGGAAGGTCAAGTTGAAGCAGTGAACTAGAATTGCGTCTTTGCAGAAGTGGGTTCTGCGGTTCACGCAGATACTTACTTCTGGCTGCTATAGACGAGTTATTTCACACTGACTTTCCCACCAAGAACTGAAAAAAATGTATAAAATATATTCTAAAAACTCGTTCGAAGGTAGGGAGAGGTCTCGAGGCCATGGTCCTGGAGAGGAGAGAAACCCGGAGAGACGGGTTCAACACTGGTTCGACCTTCCCCGAGCAGTCGCTGTGAAATCGAGGATGCGAGCACAAAGCAGAGACAGGCTCTGTCTCATCTTAGGTGGGTAAGAAGAAGAGGGGGCTTACACATCTCCTAGAAGGGGCCCTTTAAAAAAAAAAAGGCTTCTACTTGGAACCCTGGAAGGGCGAATCAGAAATAGATCAGTCCTCATAAATATTGAAACCCACTTTGAGCAGACTTAATTCCAGATTAGATTAAGCTGCTTGTGCCCTACCTTCTGGAAGCAAGAGCAATTCCTCTCTGGATCACTCAGAGCCTCAGATCATCTCTGCGGATTTTCCACAGGCAACGCCTGGCACTCGGGGAAGTGCACCAGGCACACCCGGAGACGAGACCGCGGGACCGAAGCC
>PVIA01010121.1:0-54467 GCA_004024845.1 Tonatia bakeri
GCACTGTTCCCATCTTTCAGCATCTCTCCTTGTCCACCTCACATCACGTCTGATCGCTGTGTGTAGTGTTGCTCTTCGGTGTTGTGTTTTTGTGAAATTTTCATAAAAGTTTTAATTTATTTCAAAGCCTACGATGCCACCCAAATGTTCTGCACCTTCTAAGGCTTCTGGCAGTGAACCAAGCACCAGAGGAATATGCTTACCATCAAAGAAAAGGTGGAACTTCTCGACATGTTAAAGGACGGCAAAAGCTACATGGCTGTAGGCCGCCATTACTGGATCAATGAATCTACTGTTCGCTACATAAAGAAAGACGAGAAGAATATTAGGTCTACGGCAACAATGACTTTTAACAAGACTGCAAAGAGGGTGGTCACTTCCCGCAATAAGGTGATTGTGAGGATGGAGTCTGCATTGGCCCTGTGGATAAATACTGCAGGAAGAAGAATATCTCGCTGGATACCAACACCATCAGGATGAAGGCCAAGAAGCTTCATGATATTTTGTGGAAAGCATGGACATTCACGACAGTGACGAGGATGAAGATGAGGATGACAACACAGAAACAGGATTGTCGAGTCCTTCTCCCACCAGACCAACCCCATTCAGTGCCAGCAAGGGCTGGTTTGACAAATTTCAGAGACGCTTTGGACTCAAGAGTGTTTCTCTGCATGGAGAAGCTGCCTGTGTGGATAAAAAGCAGCGCCAGCAACTCCCTATAACTATGTTCATTACACTGATGAAGAGATCAGTTACACCTACGCCTTTAGTGGAAATAGAAGTTACAGCCCAGGGAGAAGATACTGCACCACCTGATGAAGCGCCCGATGAAGTGGTGCCTTCAGAAGAGCTGTGATGCTCTCCTTGGCTGTGCAGTGCGTTCATCTCATCATCACCACCTTCATCACCATCATTACTGCACAGCTACGTAATTCATGATCTTCACTGTTCAAGTTGTAGTATACTTCACTGGTGAGTACCCATACAGAATTGTATATGTTGTTAAAATGACGTAGGTTTAAGAGTGTAGAAAGTGTTTAAGAGCATATGAAATGTTTGTAAGTGTGGGAAAGGTTAATAAGACTGTGGGAAAGGTTTGTAGGAGTGTGGGAAGTGTTTATAAAGCCTTAGAATATATATAAATAATAAAATAAATATAACACCAACTACTTCGCGGATTTTCACCTATCATGGGAGTCTCTGGAATGTAACTCCCACAATAGGTGAGGGATCACTGTACATTTTGCATATGAGCAAAAAGGAAGTAAAAATATATAACATATTGAGATGCATTTTAAAACAAAAACAAATTAAAGGTGTTAAGACAGTTTCAGAAACCAAACAGAACAACCAAAAAATTCAATGTACAGTGAATGACAATCATAGGAGTCCGTATCAAGGAGTCAGTCCATAGGTGTGTGAATAGAGACAGCAGGAAACAACTGGGCTTCCAGAGCTTAGGATCTGGGGAAGTGTGTGCGCTGTGACCCCTAGGGGGCACTGTGGGAATGGCCTTCAGTTCCTACACAGGTGCTCATCGAGGATTTTTCACTCAAAGGAGCCTGGGCTTGGGGGCTGGGCCAGGTGCCCACAAACGAGGACTCAGTGGATGCGTCTTCTCTAGCCTAGCAGAGTGCCTTGAGCAGGTTCTTCCTCCCACAGCTCTCCCTGGGGTAAAGCTGACCTCCATCTCCCTCAGGCTCCCAGCACCAGGGCTCAGGGAGGGATTGGGCAGTCCCTGGAGGGGCACATATTTGCATGAACAGCCCCTCCTCTGGCAGAGGCCTGGGACAGCCAAGCCCAACTGTGGGTCTCAGGGGCTGCGCACCCCATGGTCTGGGCTCTGCGCCACCTTGTGCTTCTCTCTCATTGCATAGGTAGGGACAGGCCTCAGGGACAAGGTCTTAATTCTCAATTTTATTCCTTACATGCTTAGTTCCCCACGAAACTTTACCCTGGCTCCTGCTCCATCTCTGACAAGTGTCTTTGTTGGCAGTTTCCTCTTTCAGTCTGTGCTGACTCAGTCCCCCTTCCCCTCTGTATCTACAGGAGCAACAGCCAGGCTCACATGCACCATGAACACCAGTGTCAGTGTTAGCGACTTTGCTGGAAGGTGGTTTAAGCAGAAGCCTTGGAGCCCTTCCCAGTATCTCCTGTCATTTAAATCAGACTCAGATAAGCACTTGGCTTCCAGGATCCCTGGTCAGTTCTCTGAATCCAAAGACACCTCAACTAACTCAGGTGTTCTCACATCACTGGGCTGCAGGCTGAGGACGAGGCTATTATCTTGATATATGGATTGGCAACTCTAAGACCAAAACAGTGTTCTAGATACACAGAAAAGTGAGACAAAACCTCCTTTCTGCTTTCAGTTTTTTGTGCAGTTGCACTTGCTTGTGGCTCTAACCAAGTCAAGCTCAGCGGTGACTTGTGTTGTCAAGATCTTTATTCAGGGTCTGTTTTTCCTTGGACCGGCAGGTCCTGACAATGTGACACCGTTAACTTTAGTCCAACTTTTAGGTTGATTTATTACTCACGTATTGTCACTTTGTTCATGTTTGCACAGGCAAAATTTTGTTGCTCAGAGAAAACAAATTTCCAGTGGAGACATTGTATTTGAAGAAGTCAAAGCAGCTTGTTTGAGGACATGCCCATTCTGATTTTTATTACTACTTTTCTTCTACTCACTTTGGGCTGTTTGTTGTTTTTCTAGATCCATTAGGTATAAGGTTAGATTGTTTATTTGAGATTTTTCTTGTTTCTGAGGTATGCCTGTATTGCTATGAATTTCCCTCTTAGGACTGCTTTTTCTGTGTCCCATTGACTTTTGGTTGTGTTTTCATTTTCTTTTGTCTCAAAGTATTTTTTATTTGTTCCTTGATCTCATTGTTAACCCATTTGTTGTTTAGTAACATGTTATTTAGCCTCCATGTGTTTCTGTGTTCTTCTTATAACTGATTTCTAGTTTCATGTCTTTGTGGTCAGAGAAGATGCTTGACATGATTTCAATCTTCTTAAATTTATTGTGACTTGTTTTATGGCCTAACATGTGGTCTATCCTAGAAAATGTTCCCTGTGCACTTGAAAAAAAATGTATATTGTGCTGCTTTGTGAGGAACTGCTCTAAAAACATCAATTAAATCTACCTGGTCTAATGTGTCATTTAATGCTACTGCTTCCTTATTGATTTCTGTCTGGAAGATCTATCCATTGATATCAATGGGGTATTAAAGTCCCCTACCATGACTGCATTACTGTTGATCTCTCCCTTTATATCAACCAATACTTGCTTTATATATTTAGGTGCTCCTATGTTGGGTACATATGTGTTTTTTACAAGGGTTATATCCTCTTGTTGGATTGATCCCTTTATCATTATGTAATGTCCTTGTTTGTCTCCTATTATAGCCTTTGTCTTAAAGGCTATTTTGTCAAGTATGGCTACCTCAGTTGTTGGGGTTTTTTTTGTTGTTTCCACTTACATGAAGTATCTTTTCTATTGAATTTATTGGGGTGACATTCACAACACCATACGGATTTCAAGTGTAGAACTCAACAAAACATCATCTGCAGACTGCATTGTGCATCCACCACCCAAAGCAAAGTCTCCTTCTATCCCCATTTATGCCCCCTTTGCCAACCTCCACTTCCCCCCACCCTGTTTCCTATGTAGTACACATATGTGGGGTTTTTTGTGTGTAATCTCTACACCTTTTTTCATCCAGCCCCTTAACCTCCTCCCCTCTGATAGCTGTCAGTCTGTCCCATGAATCCATGCCTCTGTTCTACTTTGTCAATTTATATTGTTCACTCAATGCTACATAAAAATGAGATTATATGGTATTTGTCTTTCTCTAACTGGCTTCCTTTTGAACCAACAACCCTAATTCTGGGAATGTATCTGAAGAAACTCAAAACACTAATTCAGATTATATGCATGAAATATATTTATCTTTTTGCATCCCTTTACTTTCTGTCTGTTTGAACTATCTGAAGTGTTTCTTGTAGTCAGCATATAGGTTGTTTACTTATCCATTCTGCTACCCTGTGTCTTTTGACTGGAGCATAATGCATTTACATTTAAAGTGATTATTGATAGGTTCATAGTTATTGCCATTTTACTATTCATATTTCCTTTTAAAGAAGCCCCTCTAACAATTGTTATAATACTGCTTTGGTGGTGGTGAACTCCCAATTTTTTCTTGTCTGGGAAACTGTTTACCCTTTGATTCTAAATGATAGATTTGCTGGGTTATCTTGGCTGTAGGTCCTTGCTTTTCACCATTTTGAATATTTTGTGTCAATCCCTTCAGGCCTGCAAAAGCTTCTGTTGAGAAATCAGCTGACAGTCTTATGGGAGCTCCCTTGTTGGTAACTGTCTTTCTCTTGATGCTCTTAAGATTCTTTCTCTTTACATTTTACCATCTTAATTATGATGTCTTCTTGGGAAGGGCCTCTTTGGGTTCGTCTTGTTTGGGATTCTCTGTTCTTCCTGGACTTTTATTGTATGTCTATTTCCTTTGTCAGCTTGGGAAGTTGTATTCAAATAGGTTCTCAGTTTCTTACTTTCTTCTTCTGGTTACCCTATGATGTGAATGTTGTTATGCGTGATGTCCCAGAGTTTCCTAAACTAACCTTATTAGTGACATTGAGCATCTTTTCGCCTATGGGTCATCTGTATGTACTCTTTGGAGAAGTGTCTATTCAAGTACTCTGCCCATTTTTAAATAGTATTGTTTATTCTTTTGGTGTTGAGTTGTATTAATTTTTAAAAATAAATTTGGATATTAACCCCTTATCGAATGTGTCATTGACAAGTATCTTCTCCCAATCAGTAGGTTGTTTTTGCATTTTGTTGATAGTTCAAGGAAAAGTAATGTTAGTGACTGAATAGCTGAGTTGAGCTGTGAGCAAACTTTAGGAAAATGTTGTATTTATGGAAATTAAAGGAAAGGTTAATTTAAAATATTTTTCTACACTTTATCAAAGTTAACATGAGCCATGTGTCAAAGATAAAACATTAATTCAGAGAGCATGGAAGCCTGTAAACTATTATTGAAGAAGGTTCTATAGTCTTTTAATAAAACCACAGAATTCAGTGTCTTGATGACAATGTAAAAGCCACTTTCTTAGTGGGCATAAAAGTTCTATGAAGTAGTTCTCAGTCCTGACTATCAGAATCATCTGTGATGCTTCCTAAGCATGAAAGCACCAGGGCCCCAGCCCAAACCTAACAAGGCCTTGGAACTGTTTTTTAAAAGGGAGATAGCGGATTTGGGATTGGTGGCCCAGGTTAAGAATCACTGAAGTGCTCTGAATTAAAACAGGTGGGGAAGATAAAAACCAAGAATAACAAACATAGTTCTTTGAAAACACCAATTAAAACCATTCCTATAAAACACACAAACAATTCTAGGCTCAGATGGCTTCAATGCTGAATTCTTCCAGACATTAAGGAAGAAATAGCTATATTTTATCTAAACTCCTTCAGAGAATAGAAAATGGGAGAGCAGTTCCCAAGTCAGTAAGGCCAGAATAATCCTGATGCCAACCTTGACAAGGACAATATAAGAAAAAAAATTAAATGCCAACATTTCATGAATATACATGCAAAAATTATAAACATGAAAAATAAATCCGATATACATATAAATTATATCATGATCAAATTGCTTACTCTGGCAATGCACAGTTTAACATTTAAAATTAATAAATGTAATTCACACATGAACAGGAGGAAAAGGCCCATGTAATCATTTCAAGATAGAAAAACATCTGATAAATTTCAACATTCATTCATAATTTTAAAACCCTTTGCAAACTAGGAATAGAAAGAATTAGCCTTTATCTAATAAATGGGATTTACAAAAAGCCTATAGTATACTTACTAGTAAAATATTGAAAACTTTTAGCCTGATGTTAGGAGACAAGGAAGCCCACTATAACCACTTCCATTCAGCATTTTATCAGCATTTTATTGTAAATGTGACTAGGCAAGAAAAATGAATGTTTTATAAGAACTTGAAAGAAATAAAAGTAATTCACAAATAACCTAATTGGGTATATAGATAATTGAAAAAAACTACTAATTAACTATTATAATTAATAAGTGAACCCATCAGTCTTTGGATACAGAGTTGATATAAAAACATCACTTTGTTTTTAGATACCAGCAACAAAAACTAAAATGGAATTGTAAAAGCAACAATAGTTTGAAAACATCCAGAAATAAATTTTATGGAAGGTGTAGACAACTTTTAGCAGTTGAAGAAAACCTAAAGAAATAGAATATACCATGTTCATAGATCAGAGGATGTTGATTCTCTCCAAATTATCTATAGTCATGTAAATCTAGTAAGAATCTCTGGAGATTTGCGTGTGCATGTATGAAATCGACAAACTGATTCTAAAGTTTATATGAAAATAAAAAAGATAAAGACTATCCAAGATGATCTAGATGTTCAAACTGGATTAATTTATTGTACTGGGAATGAAGACGTACAAGGTTGCGCTAGTTAAGACACTGTGATACTGGAACATGCAGACAAATGGGCCAATGGAACAGACATGACAGCCCAGGAACAGACCCCTCCGTGGACACCTGATCTGTGACAAAGGTATACAATGTTTTCAATAAATGGTGTGGGTCAACTAGCTAATTGTGAAATGTAAAATAGTAAAATGTCTGGAAGATAACACAGGTGTCTTCAAGACCTTGGTAATAATTTCCTCAATGGGGCACAGTAGGTACTATGAAGGAAAGTACTCACAAATTGAACTACATTAACAATAAAAATGTATTTTCATCAAAATATATCAAAAGTAAAAACCCAGAGTGGGAGAAGATACATGCAATGCATATAACCAAAAGTTTACATAACAAGATTATATTTTTTATTCCTATAAATCAGTAAGACAGTAAATCCAACAAAAAAAAGTGGGCAAAAGACTTGGACAATAGCCAAAGGCCACTTAGTATAAAAAGAGATGCTCAGCATCACTAGCACCTGGGAACTACAAATTAAAACAATACCATCACACCAGAAAGGTAAGTTTAAAAGTGTTGACAAAAGACATCTGGTCAAGATGGAGGCATAGCTAAGCATGCCTCTTGCCTCCTCACAGAACTACAGCAAAAATTACTACTAGACTATAAAACATGTATCATCCAAAATTGTCAGAAAAGTGAGCTGTATAGAAGTCTGGTGACCAAGGATTTTAAAAAGCCACATTCATCCAAATAGGTAGGAGGGGTGGAGAAGCAGAGAGGCACAGAGACAGGGACTGGGCAGTCCCACATCCACATATAGTAGATAAAAATAGGTTGGGATAACTCAAGAGCGAGGGATTCCAGGCCCAGACCAGACCACCCTCAGGATTCCGGCCCAGGAAGATAAGTCCCCATAACTTCTAGCTCTAAAAACCAGTGAGGCTTGGGGTGCCAGAAGAAACTGCAGTATTCTGAAGAGATTCCTCTTCAAGGGCCTACAATGGACTTAGGACTCATGCAAACCCACCCCCTCTGGGATTCAGCACCAGGGCAACAGCTGGAAGGGTATGTGAAGAGAAATGCCACTTTAAGTGACTGGCAACAGGGTGTCGAGAGAGAGCTTCCTCCTAGGCAAAACTCCAGAGGCCAGGCAGTGGCACTGTCCTCTGAGCTCTCCCCCATACAAAGCCACAGAGCAGTGACACAAGGTACCCTGCCCTGGCGATTACATAAGGCTTGACCCCATACAACTTACAGGTGCACTTTTCTACAATAGGCCACACAGTACTAAGACAGGGAGTCAAAGTAGCTCTACCTACTACACAGAAACAAACAGAGGGAGGCTGCCAAAATGAGAAGACAAAGAAATATGGCCTAAAAGAAAGAACAAAACTCCAGAAAAAGAACTAAATGAAATGGAGATAAACAACCTATCAGGTGCAGAGTTCAAAACACTGTTACCAAGATGTTCCAGGAACTCACTGGGTACTTAACAGCATAAAAAAGACCCAGGCAAAAATGAAGGTGAAATGAAAAGTGAAATGAAGGTGAAATGAAAATTTTACATGGAACCAACAGTGGAGGGGATGAAGCCAAGAATCAAATTAATGATTTGGAACACAAGGAAGAAAAAGCATTCAATCAGAACAGTAAGAAAAGAGAATCCAAAATAAACAAGGATAGGCTAAGGAGCCTCTGGGACATCTTTAAATATACCAACATCCGAATCATAAGGGTACCAGACGAAGAGGAAGAGCAAGAAATTGAAAAAATAATGAAATAAAACTTCCCTGATTTGGTGAAAGAAATAGATATGCAAGCCCAGGAAGCAGAGTTCCAAACAAGATGGATGCAAAGAGGCCCACTCCAAGACACATCATAATTAAAATGCCAAAAGCTAAAGATAGAAAGAATCTTAAAAGCAGCAAGAGAAAAGCACAGTTACCTACAAAGGAGTTCCCATAAAAATGTCAGCTGACTCCTGAAAAGAAACTTTGCAGGCTAGAAGGGACTGACAAGAAGTACTCAAAGTGATGAAAAGCAAGGACCTACAACCTAGATTACTCTATCCAGCAAAGCTATCCTTTAGAATTGAAGGGCAGATAAAGTGCTTCCCAGATAAGGTAAACTAAAGGAGTTCCTCATCATTGAGCCATTATTATATGAAATGCTAAAGGGAATTAAGTAAGAAAAAGATCAAAATGATGAACACTAAAATGACAATAAATTCACAAGTATCAACAATTGAATCTAAATAACTAAGCAAACAAGCAGAACAGGAAAAGAATCATAGAATATGGAGATCATTTAGAGAGTTATCAGTTGCGGGAGAAGGGGGAGAATGGGGGCAAAGGCGTAGGAATTAAAAATCATAAATGGTAGGTACAAAATAGACAGAGGGAGGTTAAGAATAGTATAGGAAATGGAGAAGCCAAAGAATTTATATGCACGACCCATAGACATGAACTAAGCGGGGGGTGGCTCCTGGAGGGAGTGGGGGTACTGGGTGGAGGGGATAAAAGGGGGGAAATTGGGACAACTATAATAGCATAATCAATAAAATATTTTTCAATAAAAATATTGACAAAACAAATCTTGACAATATGGGCAACTGGGACTCTTATAAACCATTGATGGGAGTTTAAATTGGTATAAGTGCTTTGGAAAACTGTTTGGCAGTAGCCAATAAAGATATATCTATCTATTCCCATGACCCAGTAATTTCACTCATAGTTACATACCAACAGAAATGCATTCCTGTGTGCATCAAAAGACACATACATAAATGTTCCTGGTAGCAGTGTGGGTAGTGCCAAAAACTGGAAACAACTCAAACTAGTGAATAAATTCTAAGGTTATTCATACAATAAACTACAATTATCTAAGCAGTGAAAATGATAAACTACAGCTACAACTAATTTCTCTTTCTGTCCTATCCCTGCTACATCCCAGCCCTTCATTCAATACTAACCTCTAGATCACTCGTTATTTAAACTGTTCTATGTATCCACTTCACACCTCCTTCTTAAAGTGGGTAGGGTAAAAATGAGCTTATATGCCTCGTATTTAAGAGGACTGCAATTCCAGTTAAGCACAGAGAGTTTAAACCCAGTCTCAAGAGAATTTATTCTAAGGTCAAGTACCCTGCGCAAACTCTTTCATCATTTTAGGTAATCATCACATGGGTTTCTTCCCCCTCCTCCTCCAGCCCTCATTCTTTTTACACCCTTTAAACAGGTGAAAGCCCTTCTTAGCCTGAGGCAGTTTGCGAACTCTGTAAGAAACCAGACTGTACCTAAGGCAGCCAGCTGACATGAAGAAAAAGAAATTACTGCTCAGTACTCCCCCTAGTGGTTTCAGTGAATCTCAACCTTATAAACTACTCAAGCACCAAATACTAGATGCCCATCTGTTCCCTTCATGGCCAACTGTACACTCCCAGGACGTGACCAGGAAATAACTCATGTGGAAAGGCACGAAGCAAAAGACTTTACAAAACTATTAAGTACAGGGAAGCAGTTGTTAAAAGCACAAGTGAGACCACCAAGGGTTAGTGTCCTAGCTCCACTACTTAGGACACCTATGACCTTGGACAAACCACAGTCCTCATCATCCCAGCGGTGTTGCATTAAGTAAAATAATACAACTGTGCACAGTACTCAATAATGACAGGGATTTAAAAGAGACAAATGGCCCATAATTTTAAACAGTAAAAGATAAAATGGGTAAGAAAATTCATCAATTTCCCATGAAACATATCTCTGCAGTAAACTTTAACACACAAAAGATACCTCTGAATATGTGGGAAAGATGACCAAACCATTAATTTAACCAAAACATAAAAAATTTAGTTAAAATTGCCCTGGCTGGTGTAGCTCAGTGGATTGAGCGCAGGCTGCAAACCAAAGCATCGCAGGTTCGATTCCCAGTCAGGGCACATGCCTGGGTTGCAGGCCAAGGACCCCAGCAACCGCACATTGATGTTTCTCTCTCTCTCTCTTTCTCCCTCCCTTCCCTCTCTAAAAATAAATAAGTAAAATCCTTAAAAAAAATTTAGTTAAAATTTCTTTTTGCCTTCTAAATTTGACAGGTTACAAAGTGGTCACATGCAACACAACCAGCAAATGCGATAGAAAGGAACCGGCCCCTCAGGCACCTACCACTCAAACACTGACGGGTGCTGCTCTCGTTCCGCCCCTCCCCCTCCCCATTATGCTTCTCGCCCTTTAATCGAACCCTTGCTTCCTTTAAAAACGAAAAACTGAAACATGGCAAATGCTTACGGAATTCATACATTTCCAAAATAGAAAAGGTGTATTTAAATAAAGGCCGTACTGCACACCAAAGGTAAAACAAATACTTTTATTGCACATTTATAAAATCTGCATAGTTGTAGTAAGTGTTCTTCCCTCCCACACTTCCCGCATTCATTGTAAAACTTCAGTAAAACACCCAAGCTGGAGCCAAAAATGGTCAACGGGATACTCCTCTCTCTACATACACATATGTAGAGGGTTTTTTTCTCTTTTTACAAACCCATATCCCTTATTCTTTCAAAACAAAAAGGGAAAGGGCACCTAAGTGTTCTTTCGGGCTAGCAGCAGCCTTAGGTTTCTGACAATTTTCACACCCTGGAAAATTTTACCTAAATGATTAATGACAAAATGCAGTATCATTAACCACAGCTTTGATCTCTGTTTCTATGAGTCTGTTTCTGCTTTGTTGGGTTGGGTGGTAGTGGGAGGGAAGGATGAAGAAGGAAAAGGGAAAGGCGGTCACTAATATTGGGATAAGTCTGTATGGTGACAGATGGGTACTAGTTAGTATGGTGACTACTTCATAAGGTACAAAAATGCCATATCACTATATTGTACACCTGAAACTAATATATTATACACCAACTAAACTTAAATTAAAAAAATAAAATAAAATAAAGGCTCCCCCACCAACAAAACAAAAACAAAAACTAAAAAACGCACTACCTTTAGTCACATTTCACAATGTGATGCCATCTAAAGTCCTTAACACTCTTCTTTCTTTCACTCAGGACTGAGCATGAGGTTTTCTGGTTTATTTTAAAATATAGAATAAAAGAGAGAGAAGAAAGACAGGAGAGGCAGCTTTCATTTGACTTTTCAGCATGTGACTACGACATGGCTTTAGTCTACCCAATGCAAAGGGCAGTGGTGTGTCGGCACCCTGGTCTGTCATCTCCTGCCCGGGGACAGGTGAGGTTTACATTTTTCTTCTCTTGCAGTTAAGAATTTTCAAATGTCATCTGTATTAACTAGTACCTATTCATCCGGTTCAGGTCATGATGAATCACCCTTCTACTTTGCTGTCAAAAATATTTGTGCCTGAAGGATAATTTAAAATGTGATAAAAGGCTTAGAAAAGCCCAAGCATTCTGGGGTAGGTACAAGAGGACATTTCTGGTCTTCTGCATAACTCAACATTCATACACTGGCTCCTGCTTTTTCCAGTAAAATTGCTTTAGTGATTCTGTTCCTAAAAAGTGCAATTTTATTTTCAATCCTTTGTTACACACACAGCATGGCTGGGGTCTAGATCTGAATCTTTTTCAGCTAATACCTTTCCCAAGGTAAACACCATGATAACAGACTTCTGTCCAAGAGGGAGGCAATCAAAGCACCAGGATGGGCCTTGATCATATGCCGGCTTATTTCACTGTCACAGTTGAAATCCCTTGAATTGACTCCATGACAGCAGCAAATCGGCTGCAAAGGTCATAGGGAGAATTGGGTCGAATAGTTGGAGGCTCCTTCAAGACGATGATTTCTGCAGAAGGATCTAGAAGCCTGGGCAGAAACTCCCCTAAGCACAGCTGCAGATTTTCTGTGGAGAGAAAATGGATGGTTACATATACAGCGCGACAGACGTCTGAGTAAAAGCTAAGTCTGCAGCTGTATGGGAAAGCCTTCCATATAGCTGATTACCCAAACTCAAAGCATTATTCTGGCCAGCTAACAAGTGCTGATTCCTCCAGACCAAATCGGGAGCAAAGACCTACTTGCCAAATATACCAAACCTTTATTTTAGGCCACTGCTTTAAACCATCTGACATATGGCAGACTAACACTATATACTGACTTCATTACGGACATGTTTTCCAATCAATCATCCTTTTAAACTTTGAGAAAGTAGATTTAATGCTCTGTGTCATGAATATAATGGTGCTATGTTCTTTCAAATGATGAAAATACAGTGGGTACACAGAGCATTAAGTAAAGCTACACACCACACATGGTCTAGACAAAAACTGAAGGCATTAAAAGGAAGTTCACACCCACTAATTATAACAGAATTTTTAAGTAACTATAAACTTGAACACTTGAACAAGTCAATGGAATATCTTTACATCAGTGAGACTCTAATGAAAAAATTATATTAGAATATACACCAACTTTTTAAGTCTACCAAACTCACTTAAAAATAACTAGTTTTAGGCTCCCTCCCTAAAATATGTTGGACAAGCAAGAATATTCCATTTACTAATTTATTCATCTCAAAGGCATCAGAGTTGATACGACTACGTCTTGCTACTTCATGCCAGAGGAAAATTTAGTGATGGCACCATAATCAAGCTGCATAAACAGATTTTGATTATCTTTTTTTATCCTCACCCGAGGACATGTGTATTGATTTTGAGAGAGAGAGGAAGGGAACGAGAGAGAAACGGAGAGAAAGATCAACCGGCTGCCTCCTGTACGCACTGCAACCAGGGATGAACCTACCACCCAGACACGTACCCTGACTGGGCACTGAATTCGTGACCTTTCAGTTTACAGGACAACGCCACACCAGCCAGGGCTAGATTTTGATTTTTAAACTATAAAAAGAGATTTCAGATTTTGGCAAATGAAATTCCTGGAAAGCAGTGGTGTTTTCAAACAGGGTTTCCTGGTCTTCTGTGAAGATGCTTCAGCAGCCACCAAAGAGATACGGGGTTGTGGCGGGGGTGAAGAGAAACAGAGGCCCAGTCTCCCATCCTTTGTTTTAATGCAGCAGATTCCCTTTTAACTCACTTATATCCCAGGGGTTCCAATAATCCCTTTAAAAATCTCGGCAACCAGTGCTATAAAGTGCTATAATTCTCAGAAGCCTTACACAACATACCTGCAATATCCTGCCCAAGGTAAGAGCACCAATGCTTTCTCATGATCTCAATGGCATCCAGGTCATCCTTGGAGATGTCATTATTGATGATAAGGTGAATACAGGGAATGATCAACTCATTCATAACATTAATACCCTCTGTTACAGAGTGGTCATCATTTGTTTCAAAGAGAGAAGCCGCTTTGGCATTCAGTTCCTACAAATAAAAACAAAAAAAAAAGTCTGAAAAAAGTATCTATTTTAGAAGATCCTAGCAAGTGTTGCCAAACTTTACCACACATTAGGTTGCCTAGGGAATATCTCTAAAAATCACTCAGTACCCAGGTCCCACTCTATAAGCTGATGTAACTGGTATGCAGGGAACCTGGGCACTGGGATTTTTTCAAAGTTCCCAAGGCGATTCTCATGCAGCTAAGCCTCTGACCCACTGGCCTAAATTTACAAGATCGTGCCTAACACCTGCTTCCACTAAAAGGCCTATTCACTGGTTCTCAATCTCCACTGAGCATCAGAATCACCTGCAGAAGACATGCAGCTGCCCGGGAGCCAGTTCACCTGCCCGGGGAGGGTCCGTGCATCATCACTGTGTGGATGTTCCTAGGCGATTCTGACCCACACTGAGGGGAGAGAGCAAGCAGTAGAAAGAACCTAAATCACTACTGCTGCCTACCTGCGGAAACTGAGCAGGACCTCCCACAGTAATCCGCATTTGGTGACTTAAAAAATAGAAGTATGACTCTAATAAAATTCAGATTCATCGAATATATAAGCCCCTTTTCTTCAGCTTCAAAATGCGCCGCCACACCTATAACTAATACAGAAGTCAAAGTATAAGTCAGAAAACGAAGCTCCTGAGGTCAGTGTATGTCATGACTGCATCTCCTCCCTCCACAGTAAGGCGGGGGAGCGCTGGCCTGACGGCCCCTGTGAGGGCAGTGCTGCTGGGGTCAGGGGAGATGCACACAGGCACACTCCGAGGACAAGCCCCTCTTCACAGTTTTCAGAAGGACAAGCACCTCTTTAAACCCGTGGGTCGGCAGAGGGGATATGGGCCTCCCCTCCCATGTGGCTGTCAAATGCAAAACAGGCCAGGAGGCCTCCAGTGGTGTATGACAACGATAATAACAGAATGGCCAGACCAATTCTTGTGGTTCACACCTTAAAAAACCTGGAATCTCTTTAGAAATCACTAAAGCTCTCATCCACCAACAAGAACACAGAAAAAAAACTGCATTCCTTCTACACACATTTATTATGTGCTCACTATCTTTCAGACACAGAGGAAACAGCGAAGAAAACTTGTGCTCCAGGAACTCACGGTCTAGCAGGAACTCACGGTGTGACAACATGCAGGCATACATAAAAGGCACAAAAAAAAAGGAACAACATTCACATCCTAACTTCTATCAGGGATTGAAGAAGAATGATATTCACTTAAATAATTTAAAATCATCTGTTTCAATGTTAAAATCCTCTTGAGAGTTTGGAAAAATATAAAACCTGTTGGAGATTATGATGTTTTTTCAAGTTATATTTCTTCACGGCTTCAAGGAGCAGAGGTAAAGACAAAACAATAAAGATAGCAAGGCTTTACACACAGTACCAACCAGGAGGCATTTTCTCCGGTACAAAGCAATCACGGATTCCTTCACCCCCCGGCGGGGCCCTTTCGTCAGCAGAGTCGTGTTGCTCTGGTAGGCGTACACCAAGTAGGAAAGGGCCTCTTGGTACCTTAGAAAATGGCAGACAAATGACAGCTGAATGCTCCTCCTCCAGAATCCAAGCCCAGACTTCACTGTTCCCCCAGACAAGCATTCATGTGGCTGCAGTTCCGGGAAAGTTTTAAAGGTGGAGGTGGTGCCAGGAAAAGCCTGGGAGTCTAAAGAACTGCAGCCAGTCTCAGCTCTCCTACAAAGTGGCCCAAAGCCCAAAACAAATCATAAAGTCTCCCTGGGCTCCAGTTTTTCTTAACTCTAAAGCAAAGAAGGTGACTAGATGCTCACTAACTCTAAAATTCATTTTCTGAGTTCACTGTCATTTATCACAAAGAAAATCTGGCCATTATCTCTCTCTACTACAAAAAATCTATCCTTAAGTAAAGGATGAAAAAACAAGTGTGACATCCAGAGCAAAACTAAGTGCAACACTGGGAAAAGCAGAGTCACACTAACATGCGTGATAGGGGAGGTGATGCATGCCCGTGGTTCTCAGCACTTCTTGGCGGGTATCGATAAACAACAGGGTCCCGACCCATAACCTTACTGACATAAAAGGTCAACATACTTTCCTTTCTGATAGAGTTCCAGGCCTGTTAGAAGATACACAGACACCTTTCGAAACAAACTATAATCTTCATGCCACTTCTGAAAAGGAGTAACTACTATTAGTGATTATGACCACAATGAACTATTTCTCTACTTTCCACCACAGTACGTTTTAAACTCTATACACATATTGAGCACATATGGCCTGGCACAAAAGCAATAAACACAGAAACTTTCAGATAAAAGCATATTCAACATTTAGAGTAAGTCTGCTATTGACCTCAACTTTTAATGTCCTGTTACTTCCACTGAGGAACAGAAATACGAGGGCAGACCCCAAAACCCCAGAATTTATTTATAAAAAATTGGGTATTTATTCTTACATATTTCAACTTCAGTCATCTTCAAAGAACTCTCCATTTGATGCAATACACCTAACGAGACGTTTTTTTCTACTGGACAGTTTTTGAATTTGTTGATTTTGATGCCTTTTAGTGCTTTTGCTGTTTCTTATTTCACCTTTTCCATGTTGGCAAAGCATTTTCCTTTCAGGACTTTTTTCATCCAGGTAAACCAAAAAAAGTCACTCAGGGCAAGATCGAGTGAATAGGGAGTGCAGGGCACGGGGTCACACTGTTTTTCATCAAAAACTGCTGAACACTCAGAGCGGCGTGCGCAGGTGCGCTCGTAAATCACCCGCCGTGCAATGGGCAAACACGTTGGAAGAGTCTTCCAAAAACTTCACTGAAGCCTAATACAGCCTCTCACAACAACACCAGCTGGTACACTGACACTGATGGGTTCCTAGAACACTCACCTAGTTGGGGGACGCCTGTATTACAAGGGGCCTGCCCTCCAGAAGATAATTCCAGTTTGGGAGGATCTACGCCTCATATGTATTTCATATGAACTTTAGAATTTATCATCTGAATTGCCAGCACACATGTCAAAGTCATTCGGTTCTGGTGTAAATGGATGACCTCTGCAGTTCTGATAAAACCATCCAGATGTGAGGGAGATAGAAGGACAAGGCCACCCCAATCACACAGGACAACACTCAAACTCAGTAAGTGTGATGGGCACCCCTAAGGTGGTAGGTGACACTGTTTTATATACAACAAATGCTTTTAAAAAAACTGTGTGGTTATATATGCATTTTTAATGCAGAGAAATTTAATCTCCAATAGAAATATTAGAAAACTGTATTATTTAAAACAAACCCAAACCATGAATTAAGGGTTCTGTTGTGCAGAATCAGGCTGAAGTACATATTTAAGACAATGAAGTTTTGTCACTCTAACAGAAGACTGGAATGAAGAAACCTGCTACTCTGAAGGTAAGACAAGATCATTTATCCATTCCTACCCAGTTTTTTTGGGGGGGATGGCGATGGGGAAGGAGTCACAGAATTGTTAATTTTGCCTCAGAAACCACTGTTTGTGGCTTTGTAGATGTAAGCGAAAGACTTCACCTTGTACTCCTCCATATTCATGTCATCGGGGCCGATCTCCCTCAGTTTAGCTTGGGCCACCTTCATGATGCTGATTGATCTGTGGGACAAAGTTCAGAAGCGATGAAAGGACCAGTGCGCAGCTTCCCCAGCCGGGAGTGAGTCGAGCCAGACCCAGGAGTGGGGGCTCCTCGGGGGATTCCTTTCTCACCTTTCATCATAGCTGAGGTTTTTATCTGCAAACTGTTCCAAAAGGGTCCGCTCTACTACCCTTTTGGGAGCTTCATTTTGGAAAAAGTAGACCAGCACATGCTGCAGTCGAGGATCACTGTGCGAGGTGGGGCTCTCTTTGGCAAGCTGGTAGAGCCTGGAGTATTCCTCATGGAATGCCTGTCAGAGACAACTAGTGGTTAGAAAAGGGTGCACTCTGGGCTTCTGTGCACAGAAACTGACCCCCGAGGGCTACAGAGGTTTTGGTAACTCTAAAAAGACTTCTAAGAAATTCTTACTGAGAGATTACAGAGGCAACTGTGGCATCTGTAAGGTGTTTGCACATCGTGAAGGATGAAATTCCTCTAGCATTCTGGCACCAAAGACATACTATATTCATAAGAAACATTTTTCCATAAAGTTCTCAGAAAAAAAACAAACACTGAGTTTTCACTATTTCAGGCAATCCTTGAGTCACACAGACCCAAATTTTTAAAATCCACATAAATGCAATTTATTCATGTACTTTGAATTTTATCCAAGTACCTTAAAAAGCAAGGCCTACTTTCTTATATTACAGCCCCGAATTACAAAGGCAACGTCTCAATGACGGCTTTATTAACAGACATTTCCGAAGAAGAACAGCAGGCCTTCCAGTGCGGGTGGGACACAGGACGACACCGCTCCTCAGGCCACATCACTGCCAGCAGGGGAAGTGCGGTCACGTGATGGGGCAGCTTATTCATCGGTTGGGCAGGGAAAGGAGTTTTACGCTTTACTTCAGTGAAGGACATTTTTAATCCTATTGTTTAGCATCTAATAGAATTACTGCCTCACTATTATGGTACCTGTGGTATAAGAATGAGAAATTAAAAAACAAGCCTGGCTGGTATAGATCAGTGGATTGAGTGCCGGCCTCAAAACCAAGGGTCACTGGTTCAATTCCCAGTCAGGCACATGCCTGGGTTGCGGGCCATGTCCCCAGTAGGGGGTATGAAAGAGGCAATCACACATTGATGTTTCTCTCCCTCTCTTTCTCCCTTTCTTCTCCTTTCTCTAAAAATAAATAAATAAAATCTAAAAAAAAAAAACAATGAACAAACCACAAACAAACAAACAAAAAAACCAAACAAACAAAAACCAAAGAAATACCTTTATAAGCCCTGCTTCAGACCCATCTCTGTCAAAGGTCTGACGGGCTTTAGCTATGGCCAGGATGACCCCCTGCATGGCAGGGCTCAGCATCACCTACCACAAGAGGGCACAAAACACAGAGAAAAGGAGAGAAAAGGTTCAAAAGAAGAGTGTATGACAGATGAGTGAGCAGACTGTTGAAGGGCAGCATGGCTACACTGCAAGTCAGGTTACACACACTCACTCCTACATACACCACTCCCATACACACCCACTCCTACACACACTTGCAACCCTGCCCTCGCCACAATGCCTCAGACCAGCTATTTCTATATATAGGCCCCGTAATTTAGCAGATGAATAACTATGTATGTCTAAAAATATCTATTATGGCACTGCTGAAGAATCAAGTAAATTAGAGCTCTCAGTGGCAAAATGTCTGAGGTGAGAATTCCAATTTGGTTCTATAATTTGGGAGTATAGTGTCAACACACAATTATTTTAGACTTCCACTAGGACAAACAGCACGTTTAAAAGAGTCTGGAACTAAGGAATGCAAAAATATAACTTCACAAAATGAAAGCCTTTCAATGATTTAAAAAATATCTCACAGCCAAAGTTAGAAATCTGAGGGACCAGATCTGTAACTGGCTGTGTGTGGTGACAAGTGTGAAGAGGACACACAACAACCTGGGATCCACAGCTTCTTAAGCTTTAGAATTAAAAACAAGTTCAATGTACATTTGTTTTGCTCACTAGACATCTGCAAATTTTACACTTGTTGGAAAAGCATTAACTAATACTCCCGAAGACAAAGAGTCCTGACGTAAAAGGCAATTTTTTGTTCCTAACACCAGAAAAGGAACTAAATTCTTTCTGAGCCATCTAAACTCTGCAGTGGCCTCCATAAATATAAGCCTGGGTAGACATATACTGGGAGCAGTATACAGTGGGAACAAGGTTATCTTTTTAAAAATAGTAACTACGGTCAAACCAAATAGGCCCTCTTGCCCATTACTGGTTTCAGTAAGAAAGCATTAACCACTGCCAGACACCCTGAAGCGCACCCAGCGACAGGGAAGGGGATGCGAGACTGACAACAACAACTTCCCCTGCACTCATCTCTGTACCTCCTCATTATAGCCGTCTGCATCAGACCTAACCAGAATCCTTCCCACACTGGGAATCTCCACTTCAGAGACCTCAGAGTTAGGCGGGGCTGCAGACTCAGCATCATTAGCCTTTTGGGGCTGTTCTGACTGCTGTGCAAGGTTTGCTTCCGGGGGCATGGGCTTCTTGGGTTCAGGTTCCTTAGGCTGTGGCGGCAGAATGGCGAGAAAGAGTAAGAAAAAAAACAGGAGAAATAAAGAGGGATTGGTTTAATGCAGCAGAGACACAGAATAACAGAAATGTGAGGAAACTGTGGAAATCACTGCTGAAAGCCTGCCCCTCTGGGGTCTGGGCTCCTTCAGTCACTCTCACCTCGCTCAGGGCTGCTTCCACACCGCTCTTCTCGTAGGCACGCGCCGTGTTTGCAATGGCCTGGGCAGTCTGCTCCTTGACGATCACAGCATGCTCAGATGACAAGCAGCGAACCCCGTGAGGAGAGGCTACTGAAGGCTCTGATAAAGAATTGTACACAGGAATTAGCACCTGATGATAATTAACTTTGTAAAAGGCAAGCAGGATGGACACACAGTTTAACATACAACCCTTCTAACAAACCTTTAAAAAAATCTGTGGAAATTTTCCCTAGGAACTGTGACTAGAATAAATGGCTACTTCAGCAAAACTCCACTGATGACCCCATAAAATCTAATACACTCCCAACTTCGTCATATTCCTTCATGCCAAAAAGTCTTCCTACATACAACCATCTGTTAGGAAGATAACCTTTAAAAAAAATTCATATATACATGCACACACACACACATACACATTTTAAAGTTCTTAAGCTTTGACACATTTACATATAGCATTACAATTAATGCTGTTATAAATTCTTTTTAAATCAAATTTATCAGGCTAACATTGGTTAGTAACATTATAAAATTTTCAGGTGTGCAAGACTGTAGTGTGACATCTGTGTGCTCTATTATGTGCTCCCCAGTCAGACTACAGTTTCCTTCCACTGCCATGTATTTCACCTGGTGGAGGGTCACCTTTGGAGACTCGTTTTCATAAATTCTACCACCTGTTAATCTTACCATAACTTCTCTTACAACCTGGGAAATAAGCAAAAACTAAACAGAGTAAAAGTACAGGTAGCTAGTCTTTCTGCCAGTACTTCTGCTCATCAGAAATCACATTCTGAAGCCACAGGCTATTCCACCGGGCTGTGCAACACCAGCTCCACATGAACAGCGCTGCGGCTGCACTGTGGCAGCGCCCCCAGCTGGAGTGCACCATGCTGGCGGACGGAGTGCAGCGTGACTACCGCTGGACCACTGGCACACTGCCCTTCTCAAATACCTGGGGACGCAGAGAAATCCTGTGACGTTGAGTTGGCAGAAGATTCCATTTGAGGAATTTTACAAGACTGCTCTTCTTCCCACTCCTCTACTTCCTGTTCAAATCTCCAGTTATCTTCCTGAATATAATGCTTAAGTTCAACAGATAAGGCTTCCAATTCTCCTAACATCTGGTCTGATTCACTTGGGGCTGCCTCTGAGAAAGAACAAAGGTAAAGAAATCAAAAGGTCCTTTCTAATGAAAAATACATAATCGATCAGAAGTATTGTAATATAAGGCCAACAGAGCACATCAATAACGGTGCCTAGCGTATGTAGGTAGGCACACACTTAATATCTGTTAAATGAATATAAGAATACAGAAATTTAGATGCCAATCACTGGCAAAATAATAATAGACCAAAGATTTCTTGGAAATTCAGAAAAACTATGACATCCAATGGAAATTTCAAGGAAATAGTTTTGTTGATGTAACCACTTCTTCCATTATTGAAAAGAATATCTACCTCAAGATGGTTAGAGTTGAATTCCAAGACACTTATACTGTGTCAAGTTTATGCGATTAAGTGGTATCACAAAGCAATTTAATACAATATTTAAATGGCCACTAATACCTGGTTCATTAAAAGCTATGATGAAAAACAGCAGGATATGAAGCACATATTAACTTTCATTCCTAACCCTTTTTTGTTTTGACCAACACAAAACAAAACAAACAAAAAAATACCCTAGAGCAGAACAACACATCCACTTATTGGTTGCCATTAACTAGTCTTTTCACTAAGCAAACGGCAGTTTCCATTTTTGTGTTTCTATAATACAAAAATGATTCAAAGAATTAAAGCCTCTCCTTCTCAAACTAGTTCAAAAAAATTCAAGAGCAGGGAAGACTCCCAAGCTCATTTCATGAGCCAGCATTATCATAATTCAAAAACCAGATAAAGACACTACAAGGAAAGAAAATTATAGGTCAATATCCCTGATGAACTTGGTAAAATACTCAACAAAATATTAGGAGACCAGATCCAGCAACATAGTAAAAAGATCACATACCCTATTCAAGTGAGATTTATTCTGAGGACACAAAGTTGGTACAATATCCACAAATCAATTAACATGACACACCACATAAACAAAACAAAGGATAAAAACTACATGATTTTATCAGTAAAGGCAGAAAAAGCACTCGATAAAATCCAGCAAAATGGTACAGGGAACATATCTCAATAGAATGAAAACCATATGTGACACCCACAGCCAACATCATACTCAATGATCAAAAACTACAAGTGTTTCCCTTAAGATCAGGAACAAGGCAGGGATGTCTGTTTTCATCTCTTTTATTCAACATAGTACTAGACATCCTAGCCACAGCAATCAGATAAGAAAAGAAGTAGAAGGCATCCAAATAGGAAAAGAAGTAAAACTATCTTTATTTGTAAATGACATGATACTGTGTACAGAGAACCCTAAAGCTCCCACCTAAAAATTAATAGACTGATAAATTAATTCAGTAAAGTAGCAGGATACAAAGTAAATATTAAAAAATACCCAATAATGAACTATCAAAAAGGGAAAATAAGAAAATAATCCCATTCACAATGGCTTAAAAAAAACCCCTTAGCAATAAATTTAAACTAGGATGTAAAAGAACTGTACTCAGAAAATTATGACACTGAATAAAGAAATTGAAAAAGGTACAAATAAGTGGAAGCTTACGCTGTGTACATGAATAGGAAGAATTAACATCATGAAAATGTTCACACTACCCAAATCAACCCACAGATCTGACACAATTTCTATCAAGATACCAACAGCATATTTCACAGAACTAGAATATTCCAAAAACTTATATGGAACCACAAAAGACCCCCAAAATAGCCACAGCAATCTTGAGAAAGAAAAACAAAGGTGGAAGAATCACACTACCTGACATCAAACTATACTACAAGGCCATAGTAATCAAAACAGCCTGGTACTGGCATGAAAGCAGGCACATAGATCAACGGAGCAGAACAGAGAGCCCGGAGAAAACACATGCCTTTACAGTCAATTAATATTTGGCAAAGGATGTGAAAACATAACATGGGGTAAAGACAGTCTAGTCAATAAATGGTGTTGGGGAAATTGGACAGATATGTGAAAAAAAAAAATGAAACCAGACCACCTTCCTACACCATAAACAATAAATTCAACATGGATCAAAGACTTAAATGTTAGACTCAAAACCACAGAAGTCCTGGAAGAAAACATATGCAGCAAAATCTCAGACATTGCTAGTAAAAATATTTTTTGATATATCTCTTCCAGCAAGGTAAACAAAAGAAAAAATACAAAAATGAAGCTACATCAAACTAAAAAGTTTTACATAGCAAAGGAAATAAATCATCAACAAAATGGAAAGAAACACCAGAGTTCCAGCCAAGATGGAGGCATAGGTAGAAATGCTTCACTTCCTTGCACAACCAAAGGAAGGACAACAACCAATTTAAAAACAATAAACTAGAACTGCCAGAAAATGAAACTGCATGGAACTCTGACAATCAAGGAATTTAAGAAACATTCACCCAGACTGGTAGGAGGGGTGGAGACGTGAGAGGGCAACCTAGTGGAGAGCACACCTGGCAAGGCAGTAGACCATGTGAGTAAGGCGGGGCTGGGTGAACAGGAAACTAAAGACTCAAAGCTAGCTGTAAAACACTGCAGGCTGCCACGGTGGGAGAAACTCCCAGTCTCACAGGACAGTTAGTTGGTAAGTAGGGCTAGAGTAGAGCAAGTTAGCTGCATTGTTCCTTCTCTGATCCCTCCCCCACAGAAAGTGTCGAAATGCAGCAAAGAGGGCTGCCCCGCCCTGGAAAATATCTAAGGCTCTGCCTCTTACAACATAACAGATGCACTGAGACACAGAAATATGGCCCAAAGGAAAGAACAGATCAAAACTCCAGAAAAAGAGCAAAGTGATAAGGAGACGGACAACCTATCTGATGCAGAGTTCAAAATACTGGTAATCAGGATGCTCACAGAACTGATTGAGGTCAGTTGTGAAATAAAGGAAGAAATGAAGGCTACCCAAAGTGAAATAAAGCAAAATATACAGGGAACCAACAGTGAAGGGAAGGAAACCAGGATTCAAATCGACAAGTTGGAACAAAAGGAAGAAATAAATATCCAACCAGAAAAAAATGAAGAAACAAGAACTCAAAAAATTGGGGAGGGGCTTAGGAATCTCTGGGACAACTTTAAGTGCTCAAACATCCAAATCATAGGGGTGCCAGAAGAAGAACAAGAGCAAGAAATTAAAAACTTATTTGAACAAATAATGAAGGAAAACTTCCCCATTCTGGTGAAGGAAGACCTCCAGAAAGCTCAGAAAGTCCCAAAGAATTTGGACCCAAGGAAGCACACACCAAGGCACATCATCATTAAGTTACCGAAGATCAAAGATAAGGAAAGAATCTTAAAAGCAGCAAGAGAAAAAGAGACAGTTGCCTATAAAGGAATTCCCGTAAGTCTAGCAGCTGATTTCTCAAAAGAAACCTTTCAGGCAAGAAGGGGCTGGAAACAAGTATTTGAAGTCATAAAAGGCAAGGACCTAACATCCAAGATTACTCTACCCAGCAAAGCTTTCATTTAGAATGGCAGGGCAGATAAAGTGCTTCTCAGATAAGGTCAAGTTCAAGGAGTTCATCATCACCAAGCCATTATTATATGAAATGTTAAAGGGACTTATCTAAGGAATCGAAGATCAAAAACTGTGAGCAGTAAGATGACAACAAACTCATAACTATCAGCAATTGAACCTAAAAAACAAAAATAAAAACTAAGCAAACAACTAGAACAGGAACAGAACTAGAGAAATGGAGATCACATGGAGCGTTTTCCGTGGGAAGTGGGGGGAGAAGGTACAGGGAATAAGGAGCATAACTGGTAGGCATAAAATAAATGGGGAGAGGTAAAGAAGAATAGTATAGGAAATGGAGAAGCCAAAGAACGTATATGTACAACTCAAGGACATGAACTAAGGTGGGGGAGGGTAATGGCGGAGGGTGAGGAGGTGCACAGTGGAGGAAGGATAAAGGGGAGAAAAAAATTGGCACAACTGTAATGGTATAATCAGTAAAATACACTTAAAAAAAAAGAAACCTACTAAATGGGAGAACGTATTTGCCAATGACATATCTAAAATTTATAAACTACTTACAAAACTACAACAAAAAAACAAAATAATCCACTTAAAGAATCTAAAAAAAAAAAAGCCCTGGCTGGCGTAGCTCAGTGGATTGAGTGCGGGCTGCGAACCAGGCATCGCAGGTTCGATTCCCAGTCAGGGCACATGCCTAAGTTGCAGGCCATGTCCCCCAGCAACCGCACACTGATGTTTCTCTCTCTCTCTCTCTCCCTCCCTTCCCTCTCTAAAATAAATAAATAAAATCTTTAAAAAAAAAAAAGAATCTTAATAGACGCTTCTCCAAAAAAGATATAGAGATAGTTGGCCAACAGACATATGAAAAGATGCTCCACGACACTAATTATCAGAAAAATGCAAATTACAACTTCACACCTGTTAGATGGTTATCATCAATAAGTCAACAAACAAGTGCTGGCGAGGATGTGGCAAAAAGGGATCCCTCGTGCACTGTTGGTGGGAACGCAGACTGGTGCAGCCGCTGCAGACAACACTACAGAGTTACCTCAGGAAACTAAAAATGGAACTGCCTGACGATCCAGTGACTCCACTTCTTGGAGTCTATCTGAAGACACGTGAAACGCTAATTCGAAAGAACATATACATCCTTATGTTCACTGCAGCCTTATCTGTAACAGCTAAAATTTGGAAGCAGTCCAAGTGCCCATCAGTAGATGAATGGATAAAAAACTGTAGACATTTACACAGTGGAATACTACTTAGCCACAAAAGAGGAAATTCTACCCTTTGAAACAGCATGGATGGACCTGGAGAGCACTATGCTAAGTGAAATAAGCCAGTCAGAGAAAGACAAGTGCCATATGATTTCACTCATATGTAGAATCTAATGAACAAAATAAACTAACAAAACAGAAACAGACTCACAGATGGAGAACACAATGACAGCTGTCAGAGGGGAGCCAGGTTGCAGAGCTGGGTAGAAAAGGTGAAGGAACTAAGCAAACAAACAAACAAACAAACAAAAAACAAACTCTAGACACAGACAATCATATGGTGACTAAAAAATACAAAAGAGCCCTGGCTGGTACTGCTACATGGATTGAGTGTTGGCCTACAAACAGAAAGGTCACCGGTTCGATTCCCAGTCAGGGCACATGACTGGGTTGCAGGCCAGGTCCCCCAGTTGTGGCACATGAGAGGCAACCGGTCTATGTTTCTTTCACACATTAATGTTTCTCTCCCTTTCGTTCTCCCTCACACCCCACTCTAAAAATAAATAAATAAAAATGAGCCCTACATGTAATATCAAGGCTCCCATACACTACCAACAGTCAGTACCATTATTTGTAAAGTAACTCCCACAAGCAGCTGTTCGTGCTTTCACACGGCAAATATGAAATTATGAAGATCAATTACTGTTAGGTGACCATTACTTCACCTCCCACCCCTGACACTCTCATTACCGAATCGGAAAGACAACACGCTGCCTGGGCAAAAGGCCTCACGTGTTTTCTTACCTATCAAACACAGTAAAGTTTGAGCACTGAAAGAAAAGCCTTCTATGATCTTAGATGTGAAATGCTGGCCATAAGACCTCTCAGAGAAGATGTGAAAGGAAGAGAGAATACTGTCAATGGAAAACAGTACAGAATTTGGAGTCAGAACTGATTTGAATCATTTGCCTGCCATTTACTTACTGGACAGCTAGAGAATCTCATCTGGAAAAGTGGATAATAAGAATTTCTACCCTTCGTACCACCCTTTTAAAGTTGTAAGTTATTAGAAAAATAAAAATTGAAAGCATGCAGTAAAGAGTAGAGCACCAATATAAATATGACTGTTCTTAACATTCATAGTAGTATTATAAGAAGTATGAAATTATTCAGGCAGATCCACTTGTAAAATTTAGCTATTTTCCAAAGGCTACAAAACTATATATACAAAAATGTCACTAAAAAAGAAAAAAAACTAGACAATTTAAAATTTTATTAATGGAAAGGTGGTTTAATAAATTCTACATAGTTTCCATTCAATGGAATTATTATGGAGTTCTTAAAAAGAATGAGTCAATTTTATTCATGAAAACATAGGTCGCTAAGACACACAATTAATGAAAAGGATGCAGACCGAAATGGAAACATATCCCATGTGGGGAAGACCGTGGGAGGGGAGATGTCTGTAAATAAACGCAGTGTCTGCGGAAAGCATGTTTGAACACCACGTAAGATGCCTAGCAGTGGACACTTGTTGGCCTCAAGGGTGGAAGCTGGAGAGCAAACTCACTCTTCCTCTTTATTCTCTTTCGTACTGTCTGTATTTTTAAAAATGCATTATTACTTTATAATAAATTCTAGGTTAAAAAATTCAAACTGTTTCCCCTTCCCTGATTAGCACATATTTCCCCTTTCTCTGCTATCTGCTAACATATGTTTACCTGTATTAAAGTGGGGGAGCTTGTCATTAATGTACATCAGACAGTAAGCACTGACGTTTCTCAGGCCTCCATAGGAATCTCTTTCGAGTTCTTCCCAGGAAGATTCGGTAACAGAGATGTCATTGTACTTGAGCCAGACTTGCCGGGGCTGATTATAGACATAGGCCCAGTAGTGTCCGGCATTTGCTTGTCCTTCATGAACAAGAACTGCATGCAAGCGATAAGGCACCTGTGAACCAGAAAGCGTATTTCTGAGTTACAGTAAGCAAAGTAATCTGACAAAGTTTAGTTGACTAAAATTAGAATTTATGCCCAACTACCAGACATAAGAAAACTAACTATACATGTATTTGTTATAGGGTTCATATGGAAACACCTTGGTGACGCAGAGCCTTGGAATCTACCAAGTATGTCTCAGTTCCCGAATCTTTAAAATCAGACAGCTGAACTAGGTAGCCTCCTCCGAGACCTCGTTCAACTCTAAACTCTTATGGTTACAGATCTAAAACCAAAGATAACCCAGGCTTACTTATCCCACAATCCCAAACTCAGTTTATGGAAAAGCAGAATCACCCTGACCACTTTTGTTGAGAAATGCTTATCACACAGGGACCTACAGCAAGATGAGTGGCTATCTTGTTCTGTGCCTATTTTATTTGGTACCAAAATTTAAGTCAGCATATTTCATTATGAATCAGTCACACAGTCCCTACATTTCTTCTTGGAATTGTACACCTATCTGAGGTGAAGACCCTTTTAACTACTTACTTGTTTGTCTCAACATTTGAAAAGCATTTCTTGTCACAATAAGCACAAAATAAAGCAATACTTAAGTGTCAAGTAACTACTGGTGGAAAAAAGGAAAGTCAGCCATAGAATCAAGTTAAATTTACATTTCGTCAGTGCCTTGACGTGCTTTTACTAGTGGAGAGAGGTTTGCCACACTCAAAAGAGAAAACGGGGACAAGCTCAGACTGACATGATGCACTCCTGCCCTGCGACCCTGGAAACAGGGCTCTTCTCCTCCCGCCAGGTCCAGAGAGCCACTAAGAGGTCACCCCGGGCTGGAACCTCTTTTCCCTGCACGCCCAGAATGTTATTCTAAACAGAACTCTGTGGGGATAATTAGAATTTCTGTGCTGCCTACCTCCCTTTTATAGTCACCACATAAAGAACCTTGAAGGCATGCTGGTAAACAAAGGGTCGTGGGACTTTGGAAATGACAGGTAACTGGTCCCCAGTTCACATTTCCCCACTGTACTACTTAAATTACCACTATATGGGAAATTTTTATTAACGCTTGAGAGCAAACCAACTTAATGTATCAAAAAATAACACATGGCAGAATCAAAACAAATATATTTTGGTTTCTACTGATGAGGGAAGATATACCACTTTTTTTTAGCCTAAAATAAAAAAACAAAACACTATCAATTTTTTCCCTAAGTTTGTATGTTATATTTCAGGGAGGTTCCCACCCACTTTCAAAGAAAACCATCCAATTTTCTTTTTGTATCTACCACGAGAACCACCAGAACATGCCTTAGCTGCTTCCCTTCAATTTCATCCTACCTGACAAAGGAGGGGATCACAGTACATCTGCTCAACAGTCTGGGTTGTGCTTGCAATGCAACTCTTTAAATCTGTTAAAAAAGGATACTTAGTTAAAACGATTCCACGCCACGCTACGGCTCCAACTAGACAAAGAGTGTTCTTATCTGTGCCGAGGTTCTGACGATTTTAACTGCACTCTACGAACCACACAGTCAGTGCTTTAGGTCATGGAGGCTTTTCATTTAATTACATTAAGATTTAAAAAAATTATCTCTCATCACTGGCACCAAAATTTCTTAAAGAAAAAACAATCTACTTAGAAAAAGACTGTAATGGGTCACTTGGGTATAAAATAAGTGTCCCAGAGATAAAACCTGAAAGAAGGTGCAGGGCAGGGCAGCGCTAAATTTCTGTGAATAAAAACTTGGCAGAAATCCGACTTACTTTATTTTTAGCTCCCCAGATAAAAGGATAAAGTAAGGGGAGGGAGGGGAAAAGTCTGAGCACCAGGACCATGACCCCACAGAAAAACCCTAGCCAAAGGTGGTCACGAGTGTCTAGGCCACCCAGGAGCCCCCCGAAATGCGCAGGAGGGAAGGCAGGAAGGATCTCTCCATGGTTGTACAACAGGCGTGTGATCCAATAGGGAACCTGCAGGGAACTAAAGAAGGAAGTCATAATCCCCATGGCCAAATCCCACAGTGTACATGGCAATGCAGCAAGTGTGCCCAAGGTGCGTAACTTCCAAATAGTCAAACAAAGAGAAAGGGCCAAGAGTAGCTGTTTGACAAGTTTTGAGAGAGCCAACCTTGTATATCTTGTTCAATCTCACTCCTCCACCTCTGGAGACAGGTGTTAACAGAGTGTATCTCCTCGTCTGAGGCTGTGCGAGGAGCTGGGTGTGCAGGCATGTCCACAGGAGACCGGGAAGGCGTAAGGGGCTTATTCACTACCGTAGACTTGTACAGACAATCTTCAGAAAAGGTACTTTCGACATCCCGAGAAGAGCTTTCTTTACTTTTACTGAAGGAAAACAAATCATGCTTGTATGATAATTTTCAAAATACACTTGGCCTAAATTAATATGCTTTGTAAAGTAAGCTGCTATGTGGAAAAGTGCAACTGTAAGTTGGTATTTACTCTGTACATGTACTGAGCCAAATCCTTCCTTTATATGCAACATCTCATTTCATACAACTTGCTTATATATAAGATACTATTACTATAGAGATACTATCTCTATTAACCAGTTACGAACCTAAGGTTTAGAAAAATTAAGAAACTTGGACCCAAGTTCACTCAGTTAGTAAATGGTGAAGAGGTATTACACCCAGATCTGCCTGAGTCTATGGCTCATGCTCTCTCACCACTTGTTATAAGGCCTTCTTGTGAAGAAGGGAGAAGAGAGAACCTGAAAAAGGAAAGAACTGAGGTATCAACTGCAGTTTCCAAGACGCAACCTAGCAAAGTGGGATGGGCAGGTGAATACAGGAACGAAAATACACAGAGCAAGAACAATGAAGTATCAGCTAAACATCTGATTCACGGGAACACAAACTAGGTGGTCCTGCGGCAGAGTAACAGGGGGCTGGACTTAAAGGCAGGCAACCTCAGATCTACCTCCATAGCTACATTCCCAAGGGAAACTTAGTAGCCTCAGGTAAGTTTCTAACACTCGGCTCTAAATCTAAATGCTAACTTCTGCATTGCACCACTGTCCTAAACTGAGAACAAAGCACGTGAAGTAAGTTTACGACTATTGTCAAACAAACCACACAAAAATAAACCTGCAGGAATAGAAACGAAGTTTCTAACTGTGCTTAGGTTTCTGTTCCCCATTAAAACTAAGTACCATAAGCTTCTTTCAGCTCTGACTTACAAGAAACCCAAGAAATAAGTTGGGTATGTTCTATCCAGATGTGCACCTATATGCATACATAATTATTAATATGAGGAAATGGTAAGTTTTTAAACATAAAAACCTAACCTTTTTTAGTCAGTAACCAGGAGGCCGTAGAGTGGGGTTGGAGCTTCTGAGGATGCCAGGGCCTGGATTATTGCCCACCCAACCCCACTCCACTTGCCCCAACCACGGTTCTCTTGCTTCCTCAGCAGACATCATGTGACTCTCCCTGGGAGCTGCTGTCTTAGTGGAGATGCTCTCAGTGTTGGAGAACGGAATGGATCCCCAGGCTACCGCCCTGGTCAGTCATCAAGAAGCAGCTAGCAGGATTCATGAAGGCGCTGCAGGAACAGTATGCATCTTTGGACAGTGATCACTACCGAAGACGAAGATGCCACACTGTGTGCAGCACCCTGGAGGCTGTTTATCCAGGGCCTGGTGCCAAGCACATTCAAGTAGAGGCCAGGGGTAGCGGGTAGGAGAAGTGCCCACCAGAAACCTCTGCCTCAGCCTGTCTTCTAGCCCCCCTTGAAAGCTGTCGCCCAACAAACTCAGGATTGGAGCACCTGGTCTTTGCCAGTAGGAACAATAAAGTGCTACCTGAAGCCCAGTAAGTGCTACCTAAAGCTGCTCTGCTTAAGATGCTGAGGAGGGTGAGCTCCTCAGCTTCCTATAGGGACTAGCATCCTTATCCCACAATCTCTCCTATAAGTCTGCCCTCTTAAACACACAGATGCTCACCCCACTGGCCCTCTCTGGACTGTGCCCACTCTCTAAGCTTAACCCTGTCACTACCTCTGGTATAGAACTACAGTGGACGGAATATCTGGATTCTGCTTCCCGTTCCTCAGGCTCAGAAGACATCAAAGTTCAGCACTTGGGCCATAAGACCTGATGGAACAGGAAGCACACTGCCTCCTCCCTCAGCCTGGACATGGCTAGTCCATCCCAGCTGTCCTATAGCCTAATCTCTGAGAGCTCTCTACTTCAAGAAAATGCGTCCAAGGGTCCAGATCATTCTGAGAAGCCCACATTGTACAACACAGACCTGGGGACAGCAAATGCTCATGACTCAGACCCATCTCTGCAGGTGGCGTTGTTGGAGTTCAGCAACACTCAGGTAAACTGTGCCAACCAATAGACTGAGCCGAGAATGAAGATTCCCACACTGCTGGCCTCATTCTCCCTCCACGGCCTCTGCCTTCACACCAGCACGCACCTGCACTTTGATGTGCATGCGAAGCCCCTCCCTGCCCCACAGTCTCTGTGACTTGAGATGGTGCACACAAGCAGGAGCCACTTTCCAAGGCACCTGGCACTATGGGCTTGCCAGCATCTGGGCACTACCTAAGCTGTCACTTTGGGGAGCACCTCAGACCAGCATCCTAATCCTGTGAGAGCAGTCAGCTGAGGGAACAGCCAGAAGAAGCCTTCAGTGGATGATGGAGCTAGACTGAGCCTCGTGGTTTCCTCACCCAGCAGTTCGAAAATGAAGAGCTGCATCTCAGAACATGACTTCTACTGGCCACTGCAGGAACAGCCAACCCCAGGGAGTCCTTCAGATCACTCTGTACTTCTTCCAGAGGTACTCCAGAGTCCAGGCCTGGTCTCCTCAGGCATTTTTCTCAGGAATGAGAAAAAACTCCTCCATGGGGGCCTTAGACAAAGCTCGTGTGTCTTCTCCAGGAAGCAGGAAAAGCAAGGCAACTGCAGCACCGGAGCGTTCAGAACTTCAGAGTGGTGCACTGCACTGCAGGCAGGTGGGCAGGTGCCTGCAGAGTTCCAGGCAGCCTCGCTGCTGGGGCGCTGCCTTTCAGAGAGCAGTTCTGAAGTCGTCTTTTCCACTACCAGTTGGGTGATGTCTTCTCACAAGAAAAACCCTCATCCCAGAATGTAATAAGGAGTACCCTTGCTGAGTGATTCAAGAAAGCATTGCAGGAAAAGTACTATATTTTCTCATAAATATTAATAAAGCAATGCCTAAAATTGCCTACAGAGTACAAAAATACTGATTCCCCAACACTACCCTACATATCTTGTTATACGGAACTCTTGATTCTGTCTGTAGCCCAGTGCAAGCCCTGCCTCTTGAAGGCCTGGGAGTTTCCAGTACTTCTTCCCAAGGCCTCTGTCTCAGATGGTTTATTTACCAGCTGCTTGTGTAGTGTCTTCCACGTGCCGTTTCCAATGAGGCCGGCCTGACCCCTCCCCACCACCCTGTGAAATGCAAAAGGGGTTAAATAACCATCACTGAATTTTTCTGTAATTCTTATACATGAGTTTCCACTTTCAAACAAACAAAAAAAAATGTGCCCTAGAGTCTGTCTCTTTCTCTCGTTTTCAGTTTGCAGTGACCCACTAGAGAATTCTGGCCAGGTTCCTGGGCCCTGGTTAGGCAGGGCGGGTTTTTCTGTCAGCCCATGTAATGGCCATAACCATGGTGGAGGTGTCCTTTGTTGGGTCCAGACTGGGAGAGAGAGAGTTGTATGTCCTTTGGATCTCCTAGTTGGTGGCAGACCCCTGGGGAGCAGAGAGCATTGGGCAGTGTGTGGCACACCCTGTACTCGTGTACTCACTCACTGACTCACTCGGCAAATATTTACTGAGCGCCTGTGATGTCCTAGGCCCTGCTCTAGGTTCTAGGGACACAGCAGAAAACAAAGCCAAATCCCTATCTTCATGGGATTTATATTCTAGTGGACAGATGGTAAATAAGAAAATTAACAAGTAAACACACAGTTATAGGCAGGTGACCATAATTGCTATGGATAACAGTAACTTGGGGAGTGCTAAGGTGGGGGTGTACTGTTTCACACAGGATGGCCAAGGGAGCCCCACAGATCAGGAGACATCTGAGGACACGTAAAGGAAGGGAAGGAGAAAGGCATAAGGCAAGGTCTGTGGTTCAAGCAGGAAGACCAAAGGCAAAGACCCTGTTATGGGAACATCCTTGAAGTATCCAGAAAATAGCAGAGACCAGAGTAGCTCGAAGACAGGAGTGCAGAAGGCAGAAGAGGCAGTTAGAGATGAGGTCACAGTGACGCAGGGCCTGTGGGCTACAGAAGGGACAATGAATTTTGGTTTTTGAGGGAAATAGCAGCCACTGCAGGGTTTCAGGCAGAGGGACATGATCTGACAGATTTTAAATGCGGGAGCCATTCTGGCTCACATACTGAAGGACTTGAGGGGGCAACTGCCATAACCCAGGCCAGGGGCATTGGCGGGCTGAACCATGAGGTGGTGAGAAGTGGAGGATTCTGGATATGCCAACAGCACATGCCGACAGATCTGATGTGTAGTATGAGAGAAATAAAACCCAGGACAGCTCCTTACCCCCATCCTATCCTCCCACAGCAGCATTAATGCTCTACCACAAACACAGCCCAAATTCCCCAGACCCCTGAGTAGGCAGGAGCCCAGCCTGGGATAGGCAGCGCAGCCTGAGCCTCACCCTGTTTTCCTCAGGCCTGTGAGTATATTCTATATTGCAGAAGGTGCTCTAGGAGGCAGTAGGAGTGAGGCCCTGGAAGTGCTTACTTCAGCCCACCCACCCCAGCCTGAGAGATTAGTAGCATTAGAGCTGGCCCTATCCCCATCACCAAAAGCTGCTGATGCTTTCAGGTGAGCTGACTTTTACCCCTCATCTCCAATGGAAAGCTGATGTGAACCTCAGTACTGGCCACAATATTTTTTAAATGTCATATTATGCAAGAAACTGTTTGCAGTGTGGGGCCCTGGCTCTGAGAAGTACTCTGCCAGGTACTGAAGGAAGTGCTGCTGTTGCTTTAAGAATTCTGTAGTTAAGACTTGGTCTTCCTTATGTTTTAATCCCCACCTGAGCATATGTTTATTGATTTTAGAGAGAAAAACATTAATGTGAGAGACAAACATCACTCAACTGCCTTCTGTACGGGCCCAACTGGGGATCAAACTTGCAACCTATGTATGTGCCCTGACCGGAAATCAAATCTGTGACCTTTTGGTGTATGAGATGACACTCCAACCAACTGAGCCACCTGGCCAGGGCAAGATGCTCTTTCTTAAAAACAAAACAAAACAATCTAACCTTTTAAATAGGTTCTAGTGTTTTTGGTTTGATTTTTTTAAATGAGGACATGTAACAGGGTGCAGCCAAGAGGGAGGAACCCAAATAGGGATTTGGAATGGGGCTCAGAACTCAGGGTGTTCAGGAAATAATAGGATGTCCTCAGCCCTCCCCCCACCACAGGTATTGGTTGGGGGAAGAGACAAATGGAGCAGGGCCACTGACAGCTGTTTTGCATAGCAACAGCTTTGCAGCTAACCTCTGGCGTGGTCATTTAACATATCTATAACCTTTGACTGGTTACATAGATATGTTAAATAGCTGTGGCCATGCTCTGAGCCAGGGGGATGGAAGTAACTTCCCCACCAAGATATAACTGGGGGTAGGTCCCCCGAGTTACAAGGCCTGCATGGGAGCTTGGAGAAGATTGTCTCCATGACATGGGACCACGCCTGCCCAGACTCACTCTAGCAGCCCAGTAAAGCTGGCAGGTGTAAGGATATGAGAGTGCTGGCGGGTGTAACTGATTGTAGGAGGAGTCGGAAATGGGGCTGCAGAGGAAGCTTGGCGCGGGGATTTAAACCCAGAGGCGGCAGCCATTCAGGGGAGAACCAGGAGGTTTTGGCTGAGTGGAGACTCCCGCAGCCCTGGGAGAGAGAACCCTACAAGGCTTTGCCAGAGTGGGGACCCCCCAGCTTTAGAAGGGTGAACCACCACCCAGCTTTAGCAGACATCCTGGCAACACAGCTGATGGTGCTGGGAACCGAGGGAGGCCTACCAGCTGAGACGGATTACTGAGAAGAACTGGGGACTGCCTGAGCCACAGACTTCTATTTCTTTTCCTGAGATACGGTACCCCAGACTGGGCAAAGGGGGAAGGAAGGACTGTGTGTGTTTGTGGGTGTTTTAAGGGACTTTGGGATTTTGATGAAGACATTAGGTCACTACTTTAAGTCTGTACAACATGAAATAAACATTTCCTTTCCTTTTCACGAATCTCTGGCATTGAAAGACGTCTTTCCTCTGGCAGCGGACATAACGAACCTGGGGGGTTCCTTTCGGGTGATAGTATATTGTCCCAGGCCCTGCCTTGTTGTTCTGTAACAGACACACACAACAAATCTAATGCAAGCTGACCCTCGAGGCTACAGAGGGTGTTGAGTGTGCCTCAGCCAGAGCAGAACCAGAGGGCTCATGAGACTTGGCTTCCCTGCTTTTTCCCTGGATAAGCCCCTCTAGGCCATCCTCTTCAATTGTTAGCCAGTTCTTTTCATGTTCTAATTTTCTATTTGTGAATAAGCCTCCCTTTCCTTGAGGTTTACTTAGTCATGTAAACTTTCAGTAGGGAGACTAAGACATTTAGAAGAGCAAGAGCTGAGGTCTCTTCTCATTCCAGCAGGAACACCATTCCAGACAGTTCAGGGAACATCTGAACCCCAACCATCCCCTGGGCACAGTGAGTGCCCTGGTGAGAATTTGAACATTCTCCCAAGCGACAGTGGGCAAAACCCTTCCTTTGAAGACAGACGCTCATAGACCTTGAGATCGTATGGGGCGAGTGTTAATCAGCTGGAAAGATGGTGCACAGTTCAAATTAAACAAAAAATATGTACATATTATTAAAAAAATTCATTACCTTTCCGTGGAGGTCAGGTCAGAGACTGGGCAGTGCACTGGAGAAAGCGGCAATGGCATGCTGGTGTCACTCTGAGATGCGGAGTTCTCCGAGCACGGCTTTGTACTAGCGAATTCAATCACGTACTTCAGCATGTCCGGGAGTGGGAACCGAGCGGGGCCTGAGCCATACTTCACATACCTAAGAGGCAAAGACAGTGGTACTTCACTGGCCATGTCTGCCTTATATTTTGTGTGAAGAGTCAATGGAAAGGCTATTGCTAAAGCCTACACAATATTTAATATATTACTCGAAAAATCTATAGGGCAAAAAAAATCTCTAACTACCAAAGTAAAATTCTTAACCTAAATTTCTATACATGGCAGAAAACATTTCAAATGGGCTCCTAATCACAGTCATGCCAGTTACTCTTTCTCCTGCTGTCATATGACATTTAGGCTCTGATCCTAAAAGTAAGTGCTATTTCTTAAAGGAAAATAGAAATATTAACAGTACTCAAATCTGAAAATAACGCTGGTGAACTAGTACCCATGGGTTTTCTTTGCTGCCCTTTACATTAACCACTTTGCAATTATTAGGAAAAAAAGGAAAGAAAGCTGGAGAGGGGAAGTGGGCACTGATAAAGGTCCAAGTCTGAGAAAACTGGCAAATCTCTCTTTTGCAGAGCCCTGAGCTCCCTGTTACTCACACACTCAATAGCACGGACTGGGCATGAGTTGTTCCAGACTTCTTTGTGATTAGTAAACCATAAATATCTGAAGTGTGTAAGCAAAATAGCTAGCAAATTTTAATAATACCCAATATTCTGTCATTATTAGCACATGTTAGATTCAGTAAAGAAATTTACTTTAATGAATTCTACAGTTCACTGGAGTAGACATAGTTTAAATGGTACAATAATTACGTTGACCAACTAGTACAAGTAAATTCTGTAATTCTGAGATTCTATTTACATAGAGTCACTTCACATTTTTCTTCTCTGAATAAAGCAAAAAAAAAAAAAAAGAAAGAAAGAAACAGCTATAGAACTAGGAAGAAGGAAAATTGCCTGTTTCTGTATCAAAAAGGATACTATGAAATGAAAACACCAGGGGAAAATAAGTTCAGGGCAACTCAAAGCCAACCACATGTTAGAGGATACGTAGCAAGTACACTTTGTCTTCACTAATAAAGGACAAATAGAATGATTGCTGCTGTGGATCTGGAACCTGCAGAGAATTACAAGTTTCATTAAAAAAAGATGTTGAACATGCAAAGCTAAAGGAAACGTAAAGAACTGTTCTATTCCTTAGATATATTTCCTTGCCTTAATTTCGGCTATTATCAGCTTATCTAAATGCTTTCTTTCAAGATCTACTTTCTCCATGAAATCTTTCCCAATATTTTATCCTCCCGATGTTGGAAAAAACATCTTTTGTCTCTGAACTCCTACAGTATACAAACTAAACTTCTCACCTACCCAGTAATGTATCTTCTTTTTTTAATTTCTTTTTTATTTTTTAAATTCTTTATTGATTATGCTATTACAATTGTCTCATTTTCCCCCTTCACTCCCCTCCACCCTGCCCACCCCCTCCCACCCACATTCCCCCCTTTAGTTCATGTCCATGTGTCATAAGTTCTTTAGTGTCTACATGTCCCATACTATTCTTACCCTCCCTCTATTTTTCTACCTATTGTCTATGCTACTTATTCTCTATATCTTTTCCCCTTCTCTCCTCCTCCCACTTCCCTGTTGCTAACCCTCCATTTGATGACTTTTTTTTACTGTTCATATTTTTAATCTTCTTTTTCTTAGGTAAGTCCATTTAACATTTCATATAATAAGGGCTTGGTGATGATGAACTCCTTTAACTTGGCCTTATCTGAGAAGCAGTTTATCTGCCCTTCCATTCTAAATGAAAGCTTTGCTGGATAGAGCAATATGGGATGTTGGTCCTTGCCTTTCAAGACTTGGAATGCTTCTTTCCAGCCCCTTCTTGCCTGCAAGGTCTCTTTTGAGAAATCAGCTGACAGTGTGATGGGAACTCCTTTGTAGGTTACTGTCTCCTTGTCTCTTGCTGCTTCTAGGATTCTCTCCTTCATTTTTACCTTGGCTAATGTAATTATGATGTACCTTGGCGTGTTCCTCCTTGGGTCCAACCTCTTTGGGACTCTCTGAGCTTTCTGGACTTCCTGGAAATCTATTTCCTTGTCAAATTGGGGAAGTTCTCCTTTATTGTCTGTTTAAATAAGTTCTCAATTTGTTGCTCTTCCTCTTCCCCTTCTGGTATCCCTATAATTCGGATGTTGGAACGTTTAAAGGTGTCCTGGAGGTCCCTAAGCCTCTCCTCAGTTTTTTGAATTCTTGTTTCTTCATTCTTTTCTGTTTGGTTGTTCCTTTCTTCCTTCTGGTCCACTCCATTGATCTGAGTCCCAGTTTTCTTCCCCTCACTATTGGTTCCCTGTATGTTTTCCTTCATTTCTCTTATCGTAGCCTGCATTTGTTCATCTAATTTATGACCAAAGTCAACCAATTCTGTGAGCTTCCTGATCACCAGTGCTTTGAACTGTGCATCTGATAGGTTAGCTATCTCTTGGTCACTTAAAAAAATTGGTTCTGGAGCTTTTAATTCTGTTTGAGCCATCTTTTTTATTTTTTACTTTCCTTTGGTCTGGTTGCAGGTGTTACCTATGGGGGGAGGAGCCTTAGGTGTTCACCAGGGCGGGGCACCGCAGTCGCTGGGTTGTGATGTTGTATGTGGGGGCGGGGTCTGAGAGGGGACAATGGCGCCTGCTCCACTCTCTCTAGGACTTCCGTCCCCTTTGCCGGTGCTCTTAGGCTGTTTCCCGGCAGCGCTGGGTCCCTGGGCCGCAAGGTCTGTGTCGCTGCCCGTTTTTGCTTAGTTTGTCTGCGCACGAATGTATGGCTGTGGACAGCCAGCCACCCTGCGCCCGTCACTGGGTCTGCTAGTCGCCTCCTGTGCCCAGGGTCCGCCACCGGTCCGCCAACTGCCGTCTGCGCCCTGCGCCTGCCAGCCAGCGCTTCTTCCCGCCGGGACCCCTCGACCCCTCTCCGCAGGCCTCCGACTCCGCCCCTCCTTACCGGTCTAGATGTACTATAGTCCGACTTCCATTCAGTTCATTTCTCTCTGTTCTAGTTGTTTTTTGTTTCTCAATTTTTGCTGTCCTTAGTTTTGGTTGCACAAGGAGGCACAGTGCGACTACCTATGCCTCCATCTTGGCCGGAAGTCCGTAATGTATCTTCTTAAGCCCTAAGTGTTTGCTGAATTAATTAACACACTACTGGCCTGGACCAAAGGAAACATTTTCTTACTGGCAATGCAACATTAATGATCTGCCACAGGGTTTTAAGCCATCATTTTATATCTGTAACTCTTTGCCGGTTTGCTGTATTTTAATATGAAACTCATATAAAATTTCAGGAAAAATTTATCTCTAAGAAACTTCTCTTCAGCCCCGGCTGGTGTGGCTCAGTGGTTGAGTGCTGGCCTGCGAAACAAAGGGTCATCAATCTGATCCCCAGTCAGGAAGCACTACAGTAGGGGGCACACAAGAAGTACACACCCTGATGTTTTTCTCCCTCTCTTTTTCCCCTCCCTTCACCTCTCTTTAAAAATAAAATTAAAAAAAAGAAAAGAAACTTATCTTCAATTTTATAATATTATTTTCCTGCTTTTTTAATTGAATTCCTTCATACCAACTACTTCATACAATGCAGCATCTGCATTAATTTAGTAAAATTGGAGCAAAGGTGCTTTTAAAGAAGGTATCTACACTGTATGTTAAAAAATCTTATTTTTAATTTTTAAAAAGATTGTATTTATTTTTAGAGAGGGGAAGGGAAGGAGAAAGAGAGAGAAAAACATCAGTGTGTGGTTGCCTCTTGCACAGCCTCTACTGGGGACCTGGCCCACAACCCAGGCATGTGCCCTGACTGAGAATCAAACCAGTGACCCTTTTGTGTGCAGGGCAAAACTCAGTTCATTGAACCACACCAGACAGGGCTTATTTTTAACTTTATATCAAGGTATCTTAGAGAAGAAATGGTGAACTTGATTTTTAATGATAAAATACAACAAAATAGTAAGAAAATTCAAATACAAAATAGTGTAAAAGAAACCATAAAAGTCACCCACCTCCATATCAGTCCCAATACCTAACAGTATTCATGAACAGTGTCTTATATATTTTCCCAGAAGTACGTCACACATAAACAAGCACTTTTTAAAAAAATTACCAAAGTTATATTATCTGAAATTTAAAAAGTCATTTTATTTATAAAAGAGCAATATCATACTACAGAAAATGCTCTAATATACTGTTTTAAAATCTAAATAAACCTGAATGTCTTGTTGGTTACTGGTAAACTGAGTATTTTGAGCTATAATACATCAGGTATATTGGTTCTATAAAAACAATTAAAACTTTCCAGTCTTATGAAGTATCATTAAAACCTTAAAAGTGAAATACTGTGGCAAGGAGAGTCCTGTAAATCGTTCTCAGGACAGAATCTGAGGAACCAACCCTCAGCTTATGCGCTAGGACAAACAGACGGTCCAGCACAGCTGTTTGGGGTAAGTGCTCCCCAAGTGAGAGAGGGGAGCTGGGCGCAGAGAACTACAGGAGCTCGGTCTCCCACGGACTGGTATGCAAAGTGCTGCCTTTCCACGAAATTAACGACCGAGCAATGAAATGGGCCGAGGTGGGGTGGTGATAGCAGCAAAACTGTTCAGCAGGTAAAGGGGGAAAAAGACACTGGCAGTGTATGGGATTCCTTCCTAAACGCTGATCAACAGACTCTGTCTTGATTAGAAAATTACACTGACTCCTCCCTTAGGAAATAATAGGGGTGATTCCACAGAAAGAGTATAAAATAAACAAACAACAGGGACTGATTCCTTTAAAAGACAAAAAAAAAAAAAAAACTTGGTACATATCAGAAATATTAGCCCTTTTAATCAATTAGCACTGCTCCAGGTAGAACAGCACTGGTTTTTTTTTTGTCTTTTACATTTCCCAGACACTTCAGAAACTGCTTTCCCAAGACAAAGAGAGAGAAGTCCTGTGACAATTACCTCCCTCACGCTTGTGAGAAAGATGGCAAGGTGGGTAGCGAAAGTGAGGGCTACGGAATCGGAAGGTACAGTCTCTGCAGTGCACTGCCAATAACTAACTGTGCGGCTCAGGGCTGCTTAGGTCCCTGGGCTACGCCAAAACTGCTACACACTTAGAAAAACATTTCTTACTTTATAAAATACACTAGCTAAGACTTAAACTCTGAATTAATTTTATAAACAAATTACCTGAATTTAACGTTCCACTCCTATACCTCTAAGCACAGTTGTCCTGGACCTACCTTTCCAGTTTTTGCTGTAGGACTTTTATTTCCTCCTTCAACTTCCGAATACACTCTCTCTTACTTCGAACAAGCTCTTTGTTCCTGTACATGTACCTAAAAAAATAAGCCCAAAACACAATTTGTGTTTAAAAACATTGATAACACTAAGTCCCAGCAAACTAGTATACATGGAAACTCTCAATTAGACAAAGGGCATCTATGAAAACACAGTTAATGTCATATTTAAAGGTGAAAACTGAAAGCTTTCCCCTGGAGGCACAGCCTGAAGCTAATGAGGTTAAAAAAATTCAATTACAATAAAATTAAACATGAATTTAGGGATAAACCAATAAAAATCACAAAACAGTGTTGAGAGAAATTCACAAAGCATTAAATAATGGAGCTATCCTACTACATTCATGGATTAAAGGACTAAAAATTGTTAAATCAATTTCCCCAAATTGATCCACAGATTCAAAGCAATGCAATCAAAATCTCAATTGCTATCAGGTATAAATTGACAAGCTGATTCTAACTTTTATACAGAAATGCAAAGGACCTGGGTAACCGAAGCAATTTTGAAAAAAGGAAAACAAACTTGGAGAACTTCCACTGAGGTCAAGATTTATAATAAAACCACAGTAATCAAGATAATATAGCACTGACATAAGATTAGACTGCAGACAGAACAGAGACTCAAGAAACAGACCCACAAATATAAGTTGAATTAATTTTGACAAAATGGAGGACAGGAGAGTCTTTTCAACAAACGGTGTGAGTATAACTGGACAGCCACAGGTCGCCTTTCCCTCTCCTGGAAAAAAAACACCCTTTACCTCCCACTGCATATGAACATAAACTTTGAAAGGGTCACAGACATGAATCTAAGAATTAAAATTATACAATTTTTAGAAAAAAATAGAAGAAAATCTTTGTGACCTTGGCTTGCCAAAGATTTCTTAGTGAGAAGATAAAAAGCACAAATTACAAAGGAAAAAACTGGTATATTACACTGCTCTTCAAAAACACTGGGAAAAAAAGAAGAGACAAGCATACAGGATACATTTGAATTTGTATCTAAAATATATTTTTTAAAAAATCTTAAAACTCAATAGGAATACAACAAATCCAGATAGAGAAGTGGACAAATTATTTGAACAGACACTTCTCCAAATAAAATATACAAATGACCATTAATTATATACATAAAAATATGTTCAACATCATATCAGGGAAATATAAATAAAAAATAAGACAGTCCTAGAAACCCACTATAATGGCTAATGCTAAAAAGACTGGTAATTCCACATATTGGCAAGAATTTGGAGCAAACGGAGCTCTCATATGGTGCTGGCAGAAATGTAAAATTCTATGGCCACTTCAGAAAACAGTTTGGGAATTTCTTATGAACATGTACTTTTCACACAACCCAGCAATCTCACTCCTGGGTATTGTACCCCAAAGCACTAAAACCCATACCAAGACTTTTACATGAATGTTTATAGCAACTTTACTCAAAATAGCCCAGAAGTGGATACATCTGAAATGTCCGCCAACTGGTGAATGGAAAAAATACTGTGGAACATCCATGCAAAGGAACACTACTCAGTAATACTAAGGAACAAATCGCTGATACAGGCAACAACATGGATGAATCTCAAAATCATAATCATAAATGAAAGAAGATAGCCACACCAAGGTATATCCTGAATATTAATGTTCTTAATTGTAACATTCTAGAAATGCATAACTAAAGGGCCAGAAAACAAGTGGCGGAGCAAAGGGGTGGACTGCAAAGGGGCACACATAACCTTCTGGGTGATGGAAACACTCTATATCTTGACAGTGATGGCAGTTACTTGGCTACATACATTTGTCAAAACTCATTGGCTGTACACCTAAAAATGGTAACTTTTTCATATAGAAACTATACACCAATAAACCAGACCAGAAAGAAATAGACAGCGGGTACTCCACACACTGTTCGTCACCCTCAAATTTGCAGGGCTTCACCTAAAACCTAGCTCCCCAAATTGTGGCACAGAGATCAGAAGCATCATTAGCACCATCCTGAGAGCTCCTCGAAAATGCAAACGCTTGTCCTATCCTGGTGGCTCAGATGGTTGGAGCATCATCCCATACACCAAAAAGGTCTCAGGTTCGATTCCCAGTCAGGGCACATACCTAGCTTGTAGGTTCCATCCCCTGTCAGGACGCATACGGGAAGCAACCAACCTATGTTTCTCTCTCTCTCTCATCGATGTTTCTCTTTCTTTCTCCCTTCCTCTCTCTCTAAAATCAATTTAAAAAAAACTTATTCTCGGATAAGGATTTAAAAAAATGATTCATATGCACAATATACTTAGTATGGGTTCACTTCTGCTGCAATATATCAAGAAGACAGACTTCCTTGCCAAGATGGAGGCATAGGTAGACACACTGTGCCTCCTCACACAACCAAAAGAACAACAACAAATTTAAAAACAAACAAGTACAAAACCCCAGAACTGACAGAAAACTGAACTATAGGAAAGTGTGACAACCAAGGAGTTAAAGAAGAAACATTCATCCAGACCAGCAGGAGGGGCAGAGATGGGCAGCCAGGTGGAGAGGACTCGCAGCAAGGCGGCGGCTGGAGGACAGGGGCAGGCAAGGCTGCCACTCACAGACCTAGCCAGGCAGCGGACTGGGGACTGGGTGGTCCTACAATCCCATGCAGATAAACCGGAAGGAACAACTAGGGAGTGAGACAGACCTGCAACCCAGGGGTCCAGACCAGGGAAATAAAGCCTCAAACCTCTGATTGAAAACACCTGTGGGGGTTGAGGCGGCAGTGGGAGAAACTCCCGGACTCACAGAAGAGTTCACTGGAGAGACCCACAAGGTCCTAGAATGTACACAAGCCCACCCACCTGGGAATCAGCACCAGAAGGAACCAATTTGATTATGGGTAGCAGGAGAAGTAACTAAAACCGACAGAGAGCAGAGCCAAGTGGCATTGTTCCCTAGCGGTCCCTTCACCCACATACAGGGTCACAACACAGCAAGTGGGTTGCCCTGCCCTGGTGAACACCTAAGGCTCCTCCCTACTACATAATAGGTGCACTGGGACAAAAAAAAATATGGCCCAAATGGAAAAACAGATCAAAGCTTCAGAAAAAATACAACTAAGTGATGAAGAGACAGCCAACCTATCAGATGCACAGTTCAAAACACTGGACCTCAGGATGCTCACAGAATTGGTTGAATTTGGTCACAAATTAGATGAAAAATTGAAGGCTATGCTAAGTGAAATGAAGGAAAATGCACAGGGAACCAATAGTGATGGGAAGAAAACTGGGACTCAGATCAATGGAGTGGACCAAAAGGAAGAAAGAAACATTCAACCAGAACAGAAGGAAGAAACAAGAATTCAAAAAAAAAAGGAGAGGCTTAGGAACCTCGAAAACATCTTTAAACATTCCAATATCCGAATCATAGAGGTACAAGAAGGAGAAGAGGAAGAGCAAGATATTGAAAATGTATTTGAATAAATAATGGAGAACTTCCCCAATCTGGGGAAGGAAATAGACTTCCAGGAAGTTCAGGAAGCTCAAGAGAGTCCCAAAGAAGTTGGACCCAAGGGGGAACACACCAAGGCACATCATAATTACATTAGCCAAGGTAAAAATGAAGGAGAGAATCCTAGAAGCAGCAAAAGATAAGGAGACAGTTACCTACAAAGGAGTTCCCATCAGACTGTCAGCTGATTTCCCAAAAGAGACCTTATAGGCAAGAGGGGGCTGGAAAGTATTCTAAGCCATGAATGGCAAGGACCTACATCCAAGATTACTCTATCCAGCAAAGCTTTCATTTAGAATGGAAGAGCAGATAAAGTGCTTTATCAGGTAAGGTCAAGTTAAAGGAATTTATCATCACCAAGCCATTATTATATAAAATGTTAAAGAAACTTATCTAAGAAAAAGAAGATAAAAAATTTGAACAGTAAAATGATGACAAACTCACAGTTATTAACAACCAAATCTAAAACAAAAACAAAAACAAATGAAGCAAACAACTAGAACAGGAACAGAACCACAGAAATGGAGATCACATGGAGAATTGCCAGTGAGGGAGTGGGAGGAGGAGAGAGGGGGAAAAGGTACAGAGAATAAGTAGCAGAAATGGGAGGTAGAAGATAGACAGGGGGAGGTTAAGAATAGTATAGGCAATGTAGAAGCCAAAGAACTTACATATATGACCCATGGACATGAACTAAAGGGGGGGAATGTGGGTGGGAGGGCATGTCCAGGGTGAAGGGGAACAAAGGGGGGGAATGGGACAACTATAATAGCATAATCAATAAAATATATTTTTTAAAAAACAAAATGAATAAATAAATAAAATCTTCTTAAAACATCAGTTCATCAAATTCTGAGTAAAAGCCTGCTAGAACCTGGAAAAAAAAAAGAAGACGACAACCCCCCAGTAGCACTCACCTGTCCATGTAAATGATCTGAGGAAACTCCAGTTTGTTGTGGATTTTCTCTGGCTGACCAAGGGACTGATTGAACTCGAATCTTGAGAGTTCAAAGGTCAACACTGGAGGTAGTTTTGTAAACCAACACTATGTCAGGAGTAGAAATGTGGGAGAAGGAAGTTATTTTTAGGAAATGGCAACAGCCAGATTTAAAATACCCCTCATCAAATCTGTTCTTTTGGTATAGAATTTATATTCAAAGCAAACTCATACTAGAGCTTTTACTCAATCTCATACCCTAAAGGAAATGACCACTCAGAACCATGCCTTCCCTGTGAGTATGGCTGCACATCCCTCTATTCTCCACCTCCACTATCACCCTCAGAAATGCCCACCCTTAAGTACGTGAACTGCACCAAGCACCCGTAGCCCACTCACTAAGCTCTCAGTACTCGAGAGACTGAAAACCTGAAGAGAATGGCTAGTCTAACCAAAGAATTAGAAACTGTGATCTAAGTAGCATGTAAGTAAGGAGACAACTGTCTCTATGAATCAGCTAAAAAGTCTAATATGTGTACACATATTATGAACTATTTATTTATAGTCTATTAACCATAATTTGAATCTTCTTTATGTCTAAAAAAGAAACCTGAAATAGCTTCATGATTGAGTTCTCAAGCTTCTGAGAAAACTTCTCAATTCCAACAATTTACAGCCTTTTTCTAAGAGACCCTAACAAATGAACCTACCATGTTACCTTGAATTACAAGAAAAGAAAGCCTGACTTATAAAAAGATCTCAACTATCACTCTTCATAGATGAGGAACAGCTAAACCAGGAAAGGCATTTCTGCTCAATTCACCTGCATGCCAGAGGTCTTTACAAACAGCTTTAAAATGTTCCCTTCACCAAAGGTACAGACAGCTACATGCCCTTCACATACCCAAGTCGGCACGAGCTGAGCCCAGATGGCCTGACCACCTCAGGACTAAGCCTAAACAAGCATAATGATTTCGTATATACTGATCTACTTAAAGAGTCCCCGCCCTTGAATAGAGGTCTGCAGAGGGCTGAGTGGCTAATAAGCATGCCCCATTTTGTAAGCACATCCATCAGCTCCGCTGAACTCTGCCAACCAGGAATTAGTACATGTTAGGCTCCCTACTTTACTTCAGGAAAGTTTTCTTTCTCCTGTAGTAATTATTGAGTTGGACTCATCAATATAAGTTGCAATTTTGTCTCAAAATGTATGATGAAAAGAGAACAATCCAAGCTGTGTGGTATTGACAGTAATGCTGCAAATACAACTCACTCATTCTTGACCCAGCTGGAATTTTGAGATATTAATTACCCTTTTTCTCCCTTTAATGTCCCTCTTTCTTTCCAACACACAAAAATGAATAAATGAATACAAAATTTAAAAAAGAAATTTTAAAGCAAAGGCAGAAGTTACAATTGAAAACAGTAAATACTATAATAGGGAAAATATTCTAAATGGCATACCATAGGAGTTAATCACTGTACTTTTACCCTCCGAAACTATGGAGGCAGTGGGTTCTCCCTACTCAGGTACAGGTAGGCTTCAACAGAAAGAGAGAAACTTGATCATACTTGAAACATCAGAAGCAGCATGCAACCTTTATATGATTAACTCAAATTCCAAATTCATACTTTTGGTAAAGAATTTATTTGCCAAATAGTAAGACTCACTAACTCATATCAACTCACGACAGACTTCAGACTAGTTTAAGCTCTGTTAAGTGTAAAGTTATTTGACATGTGATGGGAAAACGAATGGCCAAAACACTCGGTCCTAGTTAACTAGCTTTGTCGTCGGCAAACCAAATAAAAATAAGCAACTCACCTCTTGTCCATACTTCACTGAATGATCGGAAGGAAGCAGCTCAACGTCACCCTCCACCATGGCCCCTTCCAAACATTCGTCTAAGTTGCGATAACCATTTACCTGAAGGGGATACTGGCCGAAGGTCTCATTGTTACAAAAGGGCTTTCCTAGACAAAGAAACAGATTACTTTTTAAAAGACATCGCCACCACAGCACTATCTAAAGCCTTTTTTTCTGGTACCACTGGGACATTTTCTTCTTAATTCAGCAACATCCTGAGAACTGATGTGAGGTGCAAGCTGTATGGACCAGTGAATCCAGGCACTGATCATTAACAGCAGCTAACATTGCAAAAAGAAGGGCAACCAGACAGTAAATGCCTCCAGATCATCCCACCACCTGTAAATCTGGTTTGCCTAAAAAAGCCTTACCTGAATCCAGTCTCTAGATCCAACTACTAATTAATGAAAAGAGGAGTAGAGAACATGTTAAACTATATCACAGGTATGCAGGCAGCAGAATTTCGGAATGTAGGGAATATAAATACTAGAGAACAACCAACCCAGTTTTAAAAAAAATTAAGGAAAAAAGACTGATAGAGGAGGGAGAGTCTATAGATTTTGAAAAGATACTTAAAAAACATATCAACCAATCATAACTGAACCACATTTGGATCCTAATTAAAAGAAACTGTACCCTGGCCGGCGTGGCTCAGTTGGTTGGAGCGTCGTTCCATACACCAAAAGGTTGAGGGTTCGATACCCGGTCAAGGCACATACCTAGGTTGTGGTTTTGATCCCTGGTCAGAGCACGTATGGCAGGCAACTGATCAATGTTTCTCTCTTTCTCTCTCTCTAAAAGCAATGAAAAAATGTCCTCAGGTGAGGATTAAAAAAAAGAAAAAAAGAAACTGTAAAAATAAACACTCACACTCTCCTTCCATATATAATTATACAACAATTTGAACACTGACTAGATATTTGATGTAAGAAATGCTATTTTCTTTGGAGTGACAGTGATCGTTTTAAAAAGAGTATCAGAAGGGTAAGAGTAGGCAGGGGTTACATGGGGAACTACTGGCCATGGGCTGACAGCTGCTGCATTAATGGAGGCTTCATACTAGTCTATCCATGTATGTTCAAAATTCGCCACAGTTGGGAAACAAAGAAACCTCATGGGTCCAACATGTGGCTTCTTTAGCAGACAAACATTTTTGGCAGTCTAACACAATAAAGCCTTTTGAGATTAGGGATTACACTGGAAAACCCAACAGAGAAAATTGAGTTACATCACTGCGTGTCTAAAATTAACACTAGATTTGAGCAATGCAAATGTTTCACAATTTAATATAACAACTCTGAGATAACGATCAGGCCTGTCTTACAGGTGAAGAGATCGAGGATCCAGGAGCTCACACAATCTGTCCACGATAAACACAGATACTGAGGCAGAGCCAGCGTTCAGACCTGCATTTGTCAGATTCTCAAGCCTTTTCATCACACTGCCTTCCCAAATTGACACAGTAACACAGGTTTGGTCAGAGAACCAGCATTAACGTTTAGAGCAGAGAATTTACCTTCACGAACCCCTTCAGTGAGGAAAGTACCATAGAATAGCTGCACCATTGGATTTTCAGATTTGTTCCTGTGATTGCTGCTTTTAAAAAAAGAGACAACTTGGTATCACGTGGATTAGATAAGCACTACACTAAACCCAAACATCATTCAAAAGCAAAAACAGGACATGTTCATTAAACTCCGAAGAGCCATGTATGGTCTAGAATAAGTAATGAATTATTTCAATGCAAACATTCACTGAACAAGTATATGCTAAAGTCTGAAAACACAGAGACAATAATGCATGATCCCTGGCCTTACGGAGCTGAACGCCTAATACATGTATTTGTATCCATTCCAAATATTTCTCTCTCTCCAAGGCAGACAAAGTACAGAAGTAGCACAAGGACAAGGAGGAGCCCTCTTGTGCAGACTGGCAAACACACAGAAAAAAGATTTCCCAGTTGCATAATAGTAATGGAATGAAAATACAGCTGACCCTTGAACAACAAGGAGGTTAAGGGAAAAGGTGAAAATCCATGTATATTGCCCTGACTGGTGTTGCTCAGTGGACTGGGCATCATCCTGCAAACCACAAGGTTGCCAGTTTGACGCCCTGTCAGAGTACATGCCTGGGTTGTGGTCCAGGTCGCCAGCTGAGGGCATGCAAGAGCCAAGTGACCAATGCTTCTCTTGTACATTAATGTTTCTCTCCCTTCTTTCTCTCTCCCTGTCACTCTCTCTAAAAATAAACAAAATCTTTTAAAAAATCCATGCGTAACTCTGATGCCCCCAAAACTTAACTACTAACAACCTACTGCTGACCTGAAGCCTTACTGATAACATACACAGTTGATTAGCACGTATTTTGAATGTTATGTATTATATACTTTACTCTTACAAAAAACCTAGAGAAAATATTATTAAGAAATCATAAAATACATATATATTTTCCACATTCATGACATACCCAAGTTTTTCTTAAATTTCAAAAATATATCTAGGCTATATGGTTCGTCTGTAAGTTTTTTCAAACTGTCACAAATCTCCAAAAAAATTTTCTAATATATTCACTGAAAAAAAATTAATGTGTATATGGACCTACACAGTTCAAACCCACGTTGTTCTAGGGTCAACTGTAGTTTATACCTACAAGCCCATCTTAAATTGTTATTAGCTATGTATGTTTCTATATACACAGCTGTTTTATGATATACATTTCTTCTACATAGAGTTATAACGATTCGGAAAGCAAATTTCCCAGCACCTGTACTGGGTGAGGGATACCTGTATCTCTGTCCTGAATTTCACTTCTTTCACTGACTGATATGACTAAACACTATTCTCTAACAGTCTACATAGATTTCAAAAGTTGTCTTAGATTAAATTTTATGTGTCTATATTAGACCACCATATTCACATCCACACATTTTATAGCATAGGCTATGACTTTAACAAGGTTAATATTTAGGGCCCTTTTAGCAAAAACAAAAAAAAAATGTGAGTTAACACGATTTCCTATATCCTCAAAGAGAAAAACCAAAGCCAATGGGATATACAATGACAAATGTATGAGTGGTTACCCCATGAAGTTTTGTAAAAACCAGCAGTTTCTACTTGAGATGAGTAACCTTCCCCCTTATCATAATTCCTACTGGACCACTGTGAGTAAGTAGGAGGTACAAACAAATCCCTGACACTCACTTAGCAGTAACAGCTAGCTGGAATGCATCCTCTAGCCAATCCAGGAGCTTGTGTGTGAATTCACTGACATCTTGCTATAAGAGAGGAAATAAATTGCATATGAGTTAGACTCAATACTACACTTAGGGAAAGAAATATCTGCTCTTACCTCACCAATGACTAAGATTCTATTACCATGAAAGGACTTCTATTTTAGGGCCAGATATCATAAAGATCCAAGCAATACTAGAACCTGGCTACTACAGATAAAACAGATGGCATGTTGGGCAGCCTCTAAGTTGTGGCTACAAGGAAACTGGAACTTTGCTACTTCCAGCCACATCTGGTAACAAACGAACAAAATCTTCCAGTTAGGCCTTTAAAAAAAAAGTCCGAAGAACACACTATACTCCTCTAGAATTCATGTGAGATCTGGAGACAGGAAACTTGTGAAGTACTTTGAGATCCTGTAGAATTATAGGACCTTTAGAGAAAAAAATTAACTCTATGAGGAAGAAGCCGCTCTACTAGTGAGAGCTTCGTTTTTAATAGGAGGCAGCACAAAGGGAGCCCTACCATTTAGAAGAGTGCTAAGAAAAGCTGCTGAACTCAGGTTTAGATAGTTGGATAGATAAGGTTTTTATTTGCGCCATCCCCAGACAAAGGTGCTAAAACAGGACTTTACTTTTCTCAGTGACCCTTTGCTAGGATTCACTAAGATGTTTTCCAGTCTCCTACTTGAAGAGCCTCTGTATAATTCTATTCTGTCTACTACTACTGCTTCCCTTTAGATTCCTTTGTAGAACTACCAGCCCACCCGCCCCCCAACACACATACTCTTTCTCTCCGCTTACTACCAGCTATTCCTGAGACATTATAAAGGGCAAAGGCAGGCACCCATAGGCCTGTTCAGTCATGTTCACAGTTTATTATACAGTTAAAATAAAGCCACATTACAGTATTACTAGTTATCATGTTGAATGCCGCAAAGTTTAAGAGAAAACATGCAAAAACAGCCTTCTGCACCTGCTGTTCCTCAGGTGATCGGAATGCTCCCTTTAAGAGATCCAGGGCTGCTGAAGGGTCTACAAATTTGCGATTTGATCCCATCATCAGAGCAAACAAATACTGAAGCTCTTGCATAAACATGACATTTCTCTTTTCCTGTAAAAAAATACAGCAATGTGCACTCTTACAACCTCTTGGAAAATTAACACATACAAGAGAAAAGTTGTCAGTGGTCACTCCCTAATTTATATTTACCTAGGTCTAGACCAGGGGCAGGCCTCAAACTATGTGACAAGTACTCTGACACAGTCTCTGTTGGAGATCACCCTAAGCTGAAAGAATGTCAATGTAGAAGCAATAGAGAAAATAGTGTCAGAAAAGCAGACATGTTTGTTTTCTGAAGATGTTGTCCTCCCTCCTGTTAGGAAAATCTGTCACCCAAGTGAAATACTGGGAAGGGTGGGATCACTGGCAAGAAACTAGGAAAGCCTCTTCTAGGAAGGTCCTGACCTCTGTTATCTGGTCACCTCTTCTGCCTCCTGGGTTTGAGTGGCTATGGGAACCGGAGGTGGTGCAAAGAAAGCCCTAACACTGACAAGAGTGCTAAGAAAAGCTGCTGAATTCAGGTGAAGGGGGAACGCAGTGAAGAGGGACACAGAGGGAACAGGGATTCCGTATCTCCCAAATGCTGAGATCAGCAGGATGACACACAACTTTCTTGGAGCCATTTTTCTGATTTTACTCCTACTTAACTTTACCATTGTACAAATCCTTATCTTCTTGTCACAAAGAAGGAAAAAGAACCATTTGAAGTGAAAACAACATTAGCACAAGTCAAAGAGCATCAAAGTTATTAGCTTTAGCCAAAAAATTAAAAGCTTTTGGGACAAAAAGGACTAAACAACAGTGAAGATTCCTCAATAGCGACTTACTGTGTGACTTGGACAATTTTCAAGTACATTCTGTGGCAGATTGTAGCTGAGAACAAGTCTTCGAAATTCAGGTAACTGAAAGAGAGACTGAAATAAAGAAAGAAATGAATCCATAGCCTTTCTTCAACATAACTTGCAGCAAAAAATACTTCATTTACTTTAAAAGTATGTATAACTGTCAACATGGTAATTCCACTTCTATTATGTCAAAGGAAATAATAATGGCTATGCATTAAAATCGAGTTGAAGGAATGTTAATCCCTTTAGTAAAAACCTAAAAAGAACCTAACGACTAACAAGAAGACTAGATTAAATAAACCACAGCACATTTATACAACAGACTACTATGCAGTCATTAAAATAATTCTGTACAAAACGTTTTCGTACAATGGACGCCACACAGCAGTGAACTGAGCGACCAAGAGCTGCAAGAGGCAGCATGGTGAGTCTCGGACACATGGACTGTGTGAGAGTTACAGGAAAAGAGCGTGTTTTTATATTAATAGAGTATATTGCTCATATTCAGTATCCTTAGATGTAAATGCATACTACATACTGTGCAGGATTCATACATGTGTGACCATATCTGAGGGGAGGGCGGACAGGACTGGGGATGGGAACACAGAGATTCAACAGAACAGAGATCTGTAACATTTATTTCTGAAGCTGGGTAGTAAGTATAGAGAAAGAAGCATTCTTTTAATTGTTTTGTAAATCATACATTTTTCTACTATGAATGTTTTTTGAAAGGTAATGTTCTTCAGATT
>PVIA01010122.1:0-26004 GCA_004024845.1 Tonatia bakeri
CTCTCCACAGGCGCCTGCTGGCTCTCCGCTCCTAGCACAGGCCCCTTTGTTCCCGAAAACGTGCTCCTACCATCTGTTTTTTTCAATGTCTGGTCAACTTCTGATGTCCTGTTTTCATAAATGTTGCGATATCGGTGGTCTCCTGTTCTGTCTCTCCTCAGATGGCCGAATTCTCCCCAGAGCAGTGGAGAAGGGGATCAGGACTCCCCCCACATCGCCGCCATCTTCCTCTCCCCAGATTACCTACAACTTCCATCTGACTTGGCTATAAATTGGAAGTTCCCATGATCCTCTCTCTCTTGGATTCTATTACTTGCTAGCGTACTCACAGAACTCAGGGAAACACTTATGTTTACCATGATATTAAAAGATATGATAAAGGATATAGATGAACAGCCAGAAGAAGAGATATATAGGATGAGATTTGGGAATGTCCTGAGAGCAGAAGCTTCTGTCCCCCTGGAGATCAGAGAGTGTGACTCACCCTCCCAGTATGTAGATGTGTTTACTGACTTGGAAACTCTCAGTATTTTGGGGAGTTTTATGGAGGCTTCATCATATAGACATGACCAATTATTAACTCCATTTCCAGTCCCTCTCTGGAGGACAGGAGGTTAGGCTGAAAATTCCAAGCTTTAATCACGGCTTGGTCTTTCTGGTGACCAGCCCCTATCTATGAACCCACCAAGAGTTACTGCTTTCACCTAGGAAATTCTAACGGATTTAGAAACTCTGTATCAGGAACTAGGGTCAAAGATCAAATATTAGAATAAAAGATGCTCCTAGTACTCTTATCTCTTGGGGAATTATAAGGGTTTTAGGAATTCTATGTCAGGAACTGGAGGCAGAGACTAATACATATTTTTCTATTATCTCACAGATACTCTTTATTATTATTTTTAAAATATTTTATTTATTTTTTGAGAGAGGGGAAAGGAGGGAGAAAGAGAGGAAGATAAACACTGATGTGAGAGAGAAACATCTATTGGTTGCCTCTCACACATGCCCTGACCAGGGACCCAGCCTGTAACCCAGGCATGTGCCAAGACCAGGGGTCAAATCAGCAACCCTTCACTTTGCAGGATGATGCCCAACAAACTGAGTCACACTGGTTGGAGCTGTTCAAGAAATTTTTAGATGAGAGGCTGGGGGCTGCATGGGGAAAGAAGACCAACAATGGTAGAGAAGCTAAACTCTGCCTCTGTTAGTAAGTCTTTTTTTTGTGATAATTACTTTATTATTTTAGTGTTAGTAAGTCTTATAACTTGAACTAGTTTAGGTCAAAGAGGAATGTACTTGCTTATATAACCAAACCACTGAAAGGACAGGGATGGCTGGATCTTACTAGAACTAGGCACCTGATCCTCCCAGGACTCACTCTGGAGACTGCTACATTCTCCAAGTGGTGGGGAATGACGTGTGCTCATTTCTTGACATCAGTATCATCAGAGAGGAAAGACTGCTATCTATTAGTCAGCTCTTAGAAGAAAAAACCTAGGGAAATTCTTTGACTGTCTCAGCTTTCATTGTCAACTTGCCCTACAATGGCCTGGAAAGGTCCATTGGATCACAAAAGTGGCAAGCCCTGAAACAAAAGGGAAGCAACATCAACGTTACATGGAGGCATTACTGGTATCTGGTTTATTCATTGAACTGTTGATGTGCTGCTCACCACTTTCCTAAATGGACTTCTCCTTGAACGAGATAGAAAGCATAAGGCTCATTTATCATTTCACTTCCTAAACATCTATGAGCATCTACTATATGCTGCTAGATACTGGGAATAAAAAGATCAATAAACCCCAGTTGCTAACCTCAAGGAGCTCACAGTCTAGTTGTCAAGAGAGCCATGTAAACAAACAACTGCAGGTGAACGTTGTGAGTATAGCAATCCAGATGCTTAAAAATGTGGAGAGAAAGGAGGCTGTAATTTCCTCTGCAGAAGCAGTATTTGGGAGTGGTGATAGAGCTGAGTTTTGAAAAACATAAATACGAGATCACCAGCTAAATGGAAGACAAAAGAAATTCCAAGTAGAGAACCATCTGCTAAGGCTCATTTATTTATTTGTTCAAAAGTATTTATTGATTACTACTAGACACCATGTACTAAGTAGGCACTGGGGATACAATTCTGAACAAAACAGACATAGTCCCTGTTCTTGAAGTTTGCATTATGATGATGTCAGACAATCAAATAATCAAACAAGTAAATATCTAATTACAGACTAGGTTAATTGCCACCAAGGAAAGTATATGATGCTATAAGAACCTAACAGGGTTGATAAGAGTGGGATAGTGATGTGGGGGAAGGAATCACAGCGTGGAGTATCTAGGACCCATAACCATTTCCACGTGGCCAGATAAGAACAAATGGCCTGACTGTATTGGACAGGGCAACAATCTATTGCTCCCATTTTACCCTTAGGGTTGTTCTACACTGGTAAATAGTTCTTCAAAATCCATGGATAGAGAAGTATGAGTTCTAGAGACTTTTCCTTCTTTCAGAAAATTTAGCTTTTCTGAAAATTTCAAACTTCCTTTTGAAAATTATGGATACTCAAGTCAGACCTCATCTGTCAAGTTGCTGCCCACTGCCTCCATCAATATGTTTGAGACCATCTGGAGTTTCTCAAAACCCTTCAGTGAGTTGTCTTTTGTTGTTCTTTAAAAAAAAACTTCTCCAAACAACTGTGTCATCAGCTGCCTTCTCCAATGTAGAGGGTTTTTTCTTAATTTGAGATTAATTTTTTTATTGAAGTATACATATCATATGAAAGTTTTATCTCATAAGAATTTTATAATTTTAAAAATACACAATTACTTTTATATAATGCTTCAGTTTCGGTTATCCATTATCATGAATCCTTTTGGTCCCTGAACCTTCCTTTGTTTCCTGTTCTAAGGCTGGGTGCAGAATATAACTGCCCCCGTGGGGAGGGGCTGAAATCCAGAATAATAGGGAGACCAGTTTCAGCTATCACTGATGATGGTAAGACTAACTTAGCACCAAATATGCTGTTAATATGTAAATGAGAGCATAAGCTATATGAATAATTTTCAAGAGGTTTTTTTCCCAAAAGGTGTATTTTATAACATTGAAGATTTAATTACTAACAAGCTATACCCAAGTCACTTAATTACTTATCAGCCCTTTGAAGTAACATCAATATTTCAGTTTCCAATTTCCATTCTTTGTTGAGCTTCTTGTCGAATGCATTAAGCACACCAACAGTTGGAAACATTTTTAAAAGTTGACTTTAGATGCACTCTCTCTTATGCTTTAAAAATGACTAGTATTTTTTATTTCCATTTAGCAAAGCAAAGCTTCCAAGCTTTGTCCTTGTTTGTGATAGAATCAAGTTTTGGTGAGTCACTGGTCTGTCCTGCAAAGTACTGGCTTCCTGGTTATGCCAGGTTGGATTCCTGTGATTCACACCTTTAACATGGGGAGTGTCCAGATTCATATGTACAGAGAACACCCACCTAGAACAGCCTATTAAATACTTCACCTAGAGACAATGTCCAGGAGCACCCAGACCAGATTCTGGCACCCATGATCCTCAGCAAAATGGCAAAGTAGGTATGGTATGTTACTGGTGCCTCCCCAAAGACCACATGTTTGCCTGTCCCCATGTTCTTTCTCCTCAACTTCAGTTTTTATGTTCTTAGTTCTAGTGAAGAACTTCTGAGGTGACCTAAGGGAGGCATTGAGAGAGATGAAGAGAACAGTCTTGGAGTGACTCTGACAGTAAATGATATCTTGGGTCTGAGACTGCTTGAGTGTCTATGTGTCCACACCCAAACTGTATTTACATGTCTTGAGAGGCTCTCAGGGAAAAAGGAAGGGATCTGTAGGAACAAGATAAGGGAGGGAAAATGTGCAGAGAGGAGAAGCCCTGATGAGAGCTACACCCGCAGGAGCAGAAAAGGAGCCATTTACATTTCTAGGTATCAGATAGAATAAAGTTGCACATCATGTAAAGTTTTTGGAAACTTTATAACTTTTTCATCTTGTTATTTTTTTTTATCCCCTTCTGTTTCCTCATGATGCCCTCAACAAAGCCCTTAAAACTGAAAGGGCCCATGAACTTATTTTCATGCACAGAACAAGAGGGATATATCCCATTCTAAATCCACTCCTGGAGGAAAATGAGAACCAAGAAATAAAGTAGGTGCTAACAGCTCAGAAAAGAAAAAAAAAAAAAAAGCAAGCTGAACTTCTCAGATCTATGTGCAGGCAAAAAAATTCAAGGGGGCAGGTCACTGAAAGTCTGACTAGAAAGAGAGCCTTAGAGTTCTCCAACAATCCCTAGGGCAGTACAACCCTTCATCCCCAGTGCCTGTCCTCTTCTAGGTGCCCCATGATTTCAAATAGCCTTTCCTTCTTATCCTTAACCCGAATTCCCATTTAAGCAAAATAGAAAGAGGGAATGCCTGGACTACCACAGCAAAATTAAGGAAGCTTTGCACAAGAGGAAGAAATAAATGCATTTCTTAATTTGGCATCATCTCTATAGAATTCTTTTATGATTCAGCATCCTTCTGTATCAGCATCCAAGGAATCTCCAGAGCTAAAATCATTTTCAAAAGGAATAGCTGCTGTTGGGTTGGTCGGTGATGAGGGCTGTGAAAAATTCACAAAGAGAAGAAAGTGTAGAGAGTAAAGTTCTATTCACTCTCCAAGAAAGTGAACATGGTGTGGAGAGATACACCAGCATTGAGGGGTAGGGGCTTTGAGCTTTTATTGGATCATAATTGGCTTAAGCAAGGGTGAGGTGGGTTGTAACACAGGCTGCAGTTTGTTCCAAAGTTATCTTTGGGGAGCAGTTAGTTATATTCTGTTCTTGCTTTTCAATAATTTCCAGTCCTGGGGACATAAGCTCAGAAGAGTAAAATGGCAGTCATGTTTAACAAGGTCATAGGCCAGCTCAGCAAATAGTGCCACAACAGCAAATGGGGCTGACTTTATCCTTTCAGCTACTTTTTTTTTTTAAAGATTTTATTTATTTATTTTTTGAGAGGGAAGGGAGGGAGAGAGAGAGAGAGAGAGAAACATCAGTGTGTGGTTGCTGGGGGACATGGTCTGCAACCTAGGCATGTGCCCTGACTGGGAATCGAACCTGCGATGCCTGGTTCGCAGCCCGCACTCAATCCACTGAGCTACACCAGCCAGGGCACCTTTCAGCTACTTTTTATTTAATTTTTGAAAGGAGAAGGTAGAGCAGATCCAGTCTCAAGAAAAATATCCAGTTGAAGAACTTCTGAGAGGCTCATAAACGCACGTCAGAGCTCACGACTTCCTTACTTTTATTCCTGAATGTGATTACATTAGCCAGACACAAATGGCAAACATTTCATGTTAATGACTTGTCAACACAAGTGTCTGTATCTTTTCCTTCCATTCTTTTAATTATTCAGCATTAATGAAAAGCATCTTTGCATTACTTTTTTACCAATATTGAATTTCTTATGTCATTTTAACATATGTTAGGAAACAAAGACCTTCAATCGGCCCATCAGAAGCAGGAAATCCTTTGTTCAATTTTCTCATTCCATCTGCAGCCCTGAGTATTCTTTTGATCTAAACGCATGCTTACTTCATTCTTCTGGGATGCCCTGCCAAGGGAATCTGAGTAACACTCTGGATATGCCCCATTTCCTGCCTTAGCTCCCCTTCACCGTTCCTTGAGTTTGGGCTCATGACTAGAAGGAGCTATGAGAGTATGGCCTGCTGTTTGAGGGTACAGCCCTATGGAGTTCTGGTTATGAGGGCTGCCTCTGCATTTTGACAGCCTGCATTAGAATCCTTGCCTCCTGCATTAATAATATAGTACTATCTTGAACAAATGTCTTTTTTTCCAAAGCCTGTAAAATAGGAATCACAAACCCTTGACATGGCCAGGCTGACACTGGTAAACAGACCTGACTTCTGCTAAAATAACAACTGATATAATAATCCCCTACTGAGTAACTCACGTACACAGCAAAGACAACTGACAGCCCTAATCCTGAGTGGGCGCCTCACCTGAGTTGGCAGAGACCACTTCCAGCCAGCACAGCACTTACCTAACACCTAAATGGTAAAGCCAGATATTGCCAGCCAACCAGAGACACTCCAAGACTTTATTTTCTTAATATGGAAAAGAGCCGGTTTGTGATTTTCAGCTTTAAAAGGTGTGGTAGTCAACCTGCAAATCCACACCTCCAGGTATTCATACCCTCGTAATGTTTTCTCGTGACAGATAGAAAATGGCAGAAGTAATAGAATGTCACTTCCTGGGCTAGATTAGAAAAGACATTTTGGCTTCTGCCTGGCTTTCTCTTGGATCAGTCTTTCTGGGGGATGCCGCTGCCATTGCTTGAGGCAGTCTTGTGAAAAGACTGATGAGGCAAGGAACTGAGGCCTCTTGCCAAGAGCAATGAATGTCAGCCATCTTGGAAGCTAACTCTTTAGTCCTGGTCAAAGCTTTAGATGTCTGCAGCCCTGGCCAACATTTAGATTGAGACCCTGAGCTGGGACCACCTAAGTTAACCCTCAAAAACCATGTGATAATAAATGTGTGTTATTTTAAGCTGCTATATTTGAGGTAGTTTTAGAGGGCATATAGCAAGATATAACTAATACAAAACAGTTTCTCACTCTTGAATCTTAGCCCCCCAGAGCCAAAATCTGTGTAATATTCCTGCCCAGCAGTAAATGAAGTATGTCCAATCAGAGCTACTCTGTGGTAATAACAGTACCTATTTTATCAGGTTGGGCGGATAAAGCAGGATAATATATGTATAAAGTAATTAGCAGCGCAAGCCTAGCACATAGTAAGCATTCAACCAATGCTAGTTACCACTATTATACAGAAACATAGGCTTGTGGGTGGCTGCTCTGGATTTTGGTATCGGGGAGACTTAGGACACAGCATGATGAATGAAGACTTGGGGTTAAGGGGGAGGGGAAGAAATTCTAAGGTGCTTTCTTCTGCTCCTAGTACCTCTTAGTGATTAGGCCTCTAGCTGCTCAGCTAGGCCTCCCTTCTGCAGGGTAGAACTATGATCTACGCTTAGAGAAACTGCTTTGATTAGACCAGCTGTTTACCTCAGCAGAAGGCTCTACAGGGTCACTGCAGTACTGTTGTTCCATTGGTATGAATAAAGAGGATACCTAAGCAATTTCAATACTTTCTATGTCATTTCTGTATGGAGAAGAGACATGAACTGCACTTGTTTGACTAAAATGTCTTAGTTCTTTAGGACACTGAATCATTCAAAAGTCTCCTGTGAGGTAAACAAATGTCTCTACCGAAAGAGATGCTGCAGAATGAAGTTCAGGTCAGAGTACACGTAGAAAAGACTCTCCACAGTTACCCACAAGTTTCACTGGTTGTCTACAGTCAACTTGGTTTGCGCTTCCTCATAGCTTAACTTGGGAACAGTACAGTCATCTGGAGTCATTCTGTACTGAATGAGAGCCATCTGCTTCCCATGTGCTGTTTCTACTTGGACAAATAAAAACAATTGCCCTACATGAAAACCCACTAATTAATATTCCTTCAAAGACACTCAGCCCTACCTTGGAGTAGTAACACCCCTGACAGCAATTCTTTAGGTATCAAGAATGGTTCACCTAAAGAAAACCTTGGAAGTATCTAGAATGTGCATTTCCATAAGAAAAATACACCTGATTCCTTTTTTTGGGAAACTTTTCTCTTTCCATCTGTCTGTAATCAGATTACTCAGATGATGTACAAAGAATGGGTGAGCAATTATTTACATGAGCCTTAGCTTTAGAGCACTAAATTTTGATCATAGTGACACTGGTTTGATGCGTGATTTGTTATGATCTTATTATTATCTATATTTATAACATGTCTCCTTACCTTCATAGACAATTTACTCTTAACATACTAGGAATCTGGGAGTCGTGGGTAAAAGAAGTGAATTGAATTCATTCATTCAACAAGTATTATTGTGCTTACTATATGCTGATCTGGTAGCAGCTCTGGGATGCAGGGATGATTCTATATTTATCAAGGGCAGACACTGGGACTTTTTAACTTTTCTCCTTTGAAGGTACTGTATATATGTATCTACCTATTAATGATTTTTAACATTATCTTCAGCATTGTGATAATTTGTACTATAATTATATATGAAGGACAGTTTTATCATTTTAATACTATATCCATTATAAAGCTTAAGCAGGTCACCTGGGGAAATTGTATTTAGTTCTTTCTCTCAAAGGTTATTTTGTCAAAACAAATAAAGCCAGGAAAACACCTAATATACTTTGAGAATCAATGTTACTGTTGTCACAGTACTAGAAAATTAGCCACTTCAATTCTATTGGTGAAATAAGGAAGAATGGTTAAGAAGTAGCCAAATACAAGCCTGGGAATTGCTTAGACAAAAATAGCAGGTGGTGAGAAAGCTCCGACATCAAAAAGAGAATCACAGAGACAAAGGTTTATAGCTTTGGCACAGCCCTGACTTTGAGAAATCTTTCTAGAGGACAAAGGGCACTAGGATGACTAGTGCTTTAAAAAAGTCTCCCTAGAAACACTATGCAGAAGGGAAGAGAGACAAACTGTATTATATACACACATGTGTTTATATACATAAATAAATACATGTGTATATACATGTATAATGTTAAATAGAATATGTCTAAGGGAAAGTGATGGGGAGAAGGAAGGGAATTAAAGGGAAGCTGAATCCCTGCCCACCTCAGGATTTTAAAAGGCTCTACTTGGCTTGTTGAAGTCAGCAGGTCACTGAAGAGAGCAATCAGAATTCATACCTGCTAAACCTCTTTTGATTTCTTCTTTTCTTATAGTTTGCCTACCACTAAGAAGCAAAATGAGCTGGGGATTGTTTATGGACAAAGGGTGGTTTGGCCCCTGCTACCTCTGGAAAGTTAGTCATTTTAGAGTCCATAAATTGGAAAAATAATAACAGGTACCCTGGGGGTTTTCCTTATCCCAATCATTAAAATGGAAGTTTTATGAGACCGTCAACTTGCTCATAGCTATAGCCCCAGCATAAAGAACAGCATATAGTTGGTCCTCAATAAACATTGTTGATTTAATAAATGGATGAATTAAAGGATCAAAGCAATGAGATCAATGAATATTGAGTGTTTGCTACAGGCTACAAAGAATAAAGGAAAATATAAGACATAATTGCTGCCTTCAGGAAGCTTTGTAACCAGATATGGTCACAAAGTTAACAATTAAAAAGTAGTTGGAGGGGGCTTAGGGAACTGGGTGAAAAAGGTGAAGGGATTAAACAAAGAAAAATAAAATCACAGACACAGACAACAGTATGGTTGATTACCAGAAGGAAAGGGGGATGAGGGGAGGTAGGAGAGTTTAAAGGGGGGATAAATGTTGATGGAAGACTAGACTTCGGGTGGTGAACACATAATGCAATATACAGATGATGTATCATAGAATTGTACACCTGACACCTATATAATTTTATTAACCAATCTCACCCAAAAAAATTCAAAACAAGGAAAAATTGAATAAAGTGCTTCTGTAAGGAAAAAAATAGTTGGAGAACAATATGCCATAGCAGCAATAATGACAGCTAGGTTAGGAGTGGTTCAATCTATAATGCTCTTAAGCAGAAAGATGATGCTGAGTCGAGCCTTCAAGAATAGATAGGATTTAAATAACTGCCTGCTTACTAACCCCACTTTTCCAAGTGGCACTTTGAGAGTTCTAGGGCACATCCTTAGAATCTTGTGAGCTGGTTCCAATAATTTAAATTTTAAGAATGTGTTAAATCCATCTGTCAGATCTACCTGAAAGTGAGCACTGTTTTCATTAGAAGTGGAAGAAGACAAAGAATGATTTTGTAGCATAGGTGTAATGACCATGTATTTGGAGCTCTGGTTCCATATTTGACATTGAGATTGTAAAGAAAAATCTGTGCTGAGTAAATACTTGCAAATTGTCTGATACAGATCCCAAGGCCCTCTTCTCATTTGCTGCAGGCAATGTGTTACTGCTCTGCACAGTGGACTCCAGTTCTTTGATTTAATGAATACTTGAGGAAAGTTAGCTTTCAGAGAGCTCTTTGCTGATAACTTAAAAGATTGATTTGGGTTGCAAACTTATCTCCAGGCAGCCCTTTGCAGCTTAAAGTTGAAAGAGCAATGGATTGAAAGGATAAAGCCATTTTGTTTGTCTAATCTGAATGGAGTGAAGCTGTAAACCTGAACCGAGAGTGAAAGATTCTCTAGCTTCTCAGAGAAATTCTGCTACACCATGACACGAATGCTGCCATGCCTATACCTATGCCCTCCCAGTTTTGCTTAATATAATGTTTTACTGTAATATGCTTGGGTGGCAAAATGTTTGCCTTTTCTACTCTGTTTTTTCCCTACCCTGTCCTTAAGTCTGCAGCAGAAATGAGTGTCTGTTATTCCAAGAACGGGCTTCGCTGAATTTAGTGGAAAAATGGGGTCACATTAGACTTTTAAAAGATACTGACAAGTATCCTGAAATTAAAGCAGTATATAGCACAAGTCTCTTCTAAAGATCTTCATGTTTGCACTGCACTTAAAACACAAGTACACTAAAAGACAAACCTTTTTACTGAAAAACAAAACAGGAACAGTAAAACACACAAAATAAGTGTACATCTTACTTAGTTATTCAGATTAACACCATTGTAACCACCATCCAGGCCAAGAAATAGAACTCTGCCACCCCTAATTCTCACCAAGAAGTCCCTCCATAATACTCATTCCACAGATAAACTCCTCTCAGTCCTGGCCAGCTAGCTCATTTGGTTAGAGCATTGTCCTTATACACCAAGGTTGTGGGTTGAATCTCTAGTCAAGGCACACACAAGGAGCAACCAATGAATGCATAAATAGGTGGGAACAACTAATTGATATTTCTCTCTTTCTTCTTTCTCTGTCTCTAAAAACAATAAAAAATAAGATAATTTCCTCTCTCTCCAAAAGTATCCACTATTCTGGATTAAATCAATACTGACTTTTTTTTTTTACAATATTATCACCCAAGTGTAATAAAACATCCATATTGTGCATCCCTAAACTATTGTTTAGTATTATCTATTAGGAAAGTTTTTCTTTTAAGTCTCTGTTAATCTATAGGTTCCTCCTCCACTTCTTTTCTTTAGACCCTATCCATGGAAGAATCCACACTATTGAGCCTGTACATTTCCTGCATTCTGAATGTTGCCAATTAAACACTCATAGTGCAGCTCAAGTTTCTTTGTCCTTTAATTTTCTGCATATTGGCAGCTGGATCCAAAGACATGATCAAATTCAAGTTTGATCCCTATCGGAAAACTAGGTGCTATGAACTGAATGTTTGAGTCCTTCTCAAATTTATAAGCTGAAAGCTTAACCCTCAAAGGTGATGGTATTCATAGGTGGGAAATTTTGGGGGTGATTAAGTCATAAGGGTTAAAGCCTCATCAATGGGATTAGTGCTGGACCCCAGAGCACTCCTTAGCACCTTTCACCAAGAACTCAGCAAGAAGATGACCATCTATGAATCATAAAGCAGCTTCTCACCAGAACTCAACCATGCTGGCATCCTGATTTGATTTCTAGCCTGCAGAACTCTGAGCAATAAATTTCTGCTGTTTATAAGCCACCCAGTCTGTGGTATTTTGTTATAGAAGCCTGAATGGACTAAGACATTAGGTACTGATATTTTCTTTCACCAGGAGGTGTATATCTGGTTGTCTCTTTTTGTGAAATGTGCAGCTTATTGATGCTCAGTGCATTAATTTGTTGAAAGTTGAAAAATGATGATACTGTAAAAGTCCAGCCATTGTTAATATAACAAGAATGGTTTGTATGACATCGATGTAACCTGGCAGCCAAGGAGAATGGACTGGAATGTGCATGTGTGAACAATGACAACTTCACTGCACTAGTTAGTGGTGGTGGTAGACACCATTGAGTTAGCATGTACACTGTGTGACCATAGCATTAAAAATGACTGAGTGAGGAAAGCAATGAATCTGCGTCAAATTTTGTTAAGTTTGAACATTCCTCTGCAGAAACTGTTTGGATGATTAAGAAGGATGCAGGTATGGGTAACTGGTGATTGGCAGCTTCATCACAACAATGCACTTGCCTGCTCACACATCACATCTTGTGCAGAGTTTTTTGCCAAAATATCAAATTACCCAGGTGATTCAGCCCACCATAGCCCAGATTTGGTGCCTGTGACATCTGGCTGTTCCAAAAACTGAAATCACCTTTGAAAGGGAAGAGATTTCAGACGATCAATGAGCTTCAGGGAAATATGATGGGGTAGCTGATGGCAATTGGGAGAGCTGTGTGGGGTCCCAAGGTGCTTACTTTGAAGGAGACTGAAGCATTATTGTCCTATGTGCAGTGTTTCTTGTATCCTCTTCAATAAATGTCTCTTTTTCATAGCCTATAGGTGGATACTTTCCGAACAGTCTCTTTCTGTGTGTGTGTGTAAACTTTGAAGCTCAAACTATAATTGGCCTTTTTTTTTTTTTTTGCCAGTGGTAGCCTCATTTGGTTGGCTCTTGGGTCTTCTGACATGACACTGGTAAATCTTGATAATGTCCTCACTATGTATTATAACATTTTGAACTTCATTCTGTGTACAGGTATTCCACCTTTTCAAAAGTTCACTTTACACCACTTTGATTTTGCAGAAGACCTACATTAGTATCTGATTTTGCTAAACAAAAGGAATCCAAAGAGGATTTTTGCTTTTACAGAAAAAAGGCAAAAGGTGAAAATAGTGTTCAGTGTTTGTTTTGCAGAGAGCTGTTATAGAGGCAGCACACACCCAGAGAAGCCCCTTCCATAGGAACTATTACATACAGCATTTCAGCTTACATACAGCATTTCAGCATCAAGCTGTCATAGCTTTGATCTGTGTCTGTGAGCATTTGCGCTTTATCTCAATTTATTCTGTGTATTCTGTTAGCAAGATGAGTCTTAAGGTAATTGCTTCTTCACTTTACACCAACCATTTGACTTATGAAAGTTTTCATAGGAACACTCTATTTTAGATGGGGGAAAACTTTTTTTACTGCTTGTTATGGGGTGAATTTTATCATCAAAATTCATATGTTGATGTCTTAACCCTCCCCCCTCGTACCTCAGATTGTGACCTTATTTAGACATAGGGTCTTTACAGAGTAAATTAAAAGTGAGGTCATTCAAGTGGGCCTCAATCCATGACTCCTATCCTAATAAAAAGAGGGAAATTTGGAAGCAGAAATACGTAGAGAGAGAAGACTATGTAAGGAAACATACTGAAAAGGCAACCATCTACAAGCCAAGAAGAAAAAACCAGGACAGATTCTTCCTTTACAGCTCTCAGAAGGAATCAACCCTGCCAAAACCTTGATTTTGAGTTTCTAGCATCCAGAACTGTGAGACAATAAATTTCTGTTGTTTAGTCACCCAGTTTGTGGTGCTTTTTTTACAGCAGCCCTAGCAAACTAACACACTGCTGAAGAGCTGAAATCAGCCATTCCCCCACTAACTCTGGTTTCTCTAGGGAGAGATGGTATTTCAGGACCACAGTAGAACTGTTAGGATGCTCATGCTACAGGACTGGTCACTGTTTCTAAGCCTCGTCATCGGACAGAGATAGGCAAATTGAAAAAGAAAACTCCTTTAAAAGAAACTTTTCATTGTAAAACAACACACAGATAGAGAAAAACATACATTTTAAACATAGAATACCTCTGAATTAGTAGTGATATCTCTACTTCAAATTCAGGACTATGGGTTTTTTATTTATCTTTGTTCTCAAGAACAGAGGGTAAAATAAAATCCAAAAGTCCCATACTTGCTATTTGGTTTACCTCACATTATGTATTAACAGGCTGAGAAAACTACAATCACTAAGAACAGCTAATTTTTTTATATATTCTCATCTCTTCCCAGTTTTAATGGTTGTACTATAATTTACATTGTCAGATAGCCATTACATACCATATTTTCCCTTTTAGCCCTTATTTAGTCTTAGACCTGCACATAAGTATTTGTTTAACGCTCATGAGCAGGCCTTTATGTCAATGTCTATCTAGTCCTTTTTGTTGTCTAAAGTTTGTTCTCTAGAAGATTCCTGAGAGAGAAAAAGAAAACATTATTTCCTAAATTCCTAAATGTTGATAAACATGTGTCTGAGTTTTTTTATATTTGAAGGTCAATTTTGCTGACTTCTTGTTTCACATTTGTTTTATTTGAGTTCCTTAAATATGTTACTCCATTTTTGTCTGGCATAAGAGCTGACAAGTCTGATGTAATCTAACTGTGTTTGTTATATAAATTTCACATTCTGTAGAGCCAGAGGCATGGAAACAAGGAACAGACTGACAGTGACCAGAAGGAAGGTGGGAGGAGGACAAGGAGAGAAAGAAGGGAAAGGGTTTGGTCAAGGACTATGTATAAAGGACCCACGGGCATGGACAACAGGGTGGGGACTGACTATGGGGCAGGGGGTGGGTGGGGAAGGGGAGGGCAAAGGGGGAAAAATTGGGATAACTATAATAGAACAACAAGAAAAGAAAAGAAAAGAAAAAGAAGAGAAAAATAATAAATCTCACAATCTTCTTGACTGGAAGACCACAGGATTTTTCCCCCATTTTCCTTTTTTTTTTAAAATATTTTAATCATTGTTCAAGTACAATTTTCTCCCTTTTACTCCCATTCTAGCCTGCCAACCCATCCCTCCCCACTTCCCTCCCATTACCACCCTCCCCCTAGTTTTTGTCCATGTGTCCTTTAAATTTGTTCCTGTAAACCCTTCCCATTTTCCCCTGAAATTCCCTCCCCTCTCTCCTCTGGTCACTGTCAGCCTGTCTTCTATTTCAGTGTCTTTGACTATATTTTGCTTGTTTCTTTGTTTTGTTGTTTAGGTTCCTGTTAAAGGTGAAATCATATGGTATTTGTCTTTCACTGCCTGGCTTATTTCACCTAGCATAATGCTTTCCAGTTGCATCCATGATGTTGCAAAGGGTAGGAGCTCCTTCTTTCTTTCTGCTGCATAGAATTCCATTCTGTAAATGTACCACAGTTTTTTGATCCATTCATTTACTGATGGGCATCTAGGTTGCTTCCAGCACTTAGCTATTGTAAATTGTGCTGCTATAAACATTGGGGTGCAAAGGTTCTTTTGGATTGGTGTTTTAGGGTTCTGAGGATATAGTCCCAGCAGTGGAATTGCTGGGTCAAAAGGCAGATCCATTTTTAGTTTTCTGAGGAAGTTCCATACTGTTTTCCACAGTGGTTGTACCAGTCTGCAGTCCCACCAACAGTACACTAGGGTCCCCTTTTCTCCACAACTTCTCCAACACTTGTTGTTTGTTGCTTTGTTTAGGATGGCCATTCTGACTGGTGTAAAATGGTATCTCATTGTGGTTTTAATTTGCATCTCTCTGATGGCTAGTGATGCTGAGCATCTTTTCATGTGTCTCTGGGGCCTTCTGTATGTCCTCTTTGGAGAAGTATCTGTTCAAGTCGTTTGCCCAATTTTTTAATTGGGTTGTTTGTCTTCCTGGAGTGGAGTCCTATGAGTTCTTTATATATTTTGGAGATCAAACCCTTGTCTGAGGTATCATTGGCTAATATGTTTTCCCATATTTTTGGTTCTCTTTTTATTTTGATATTGTTTTTTTAGCTGTGCAGAAGCTTTTTATTTTGATGAGGTCCCATTTGTTTATTCTTTCCTTTATGTCCCTTGCTCTAGGGACATGTCAGTAAAAAAGTTTCCGCATGAAATATCTGAGATTTTCCTACCTACATTCTCCTCTAGGACCTTAATGGTGTCACAGTTTATATTTAAGTCTTTTATCCACCTTGAATTTATTTTTGTATAAGGTATAAGTTGGTTCTCTAATTTCATTTTTTTTGCATGTAGCTGTCCAGTTCTCCCAACACCATTTGTTGAAGAGGCTATTTTTACTCTATTTTATGTTGCTGCCTCCTTTGTCAAATATTAATTGGCCATAGAGACTTGGGTTTATTTCTGGGGTCTCTGTTCCGTTCCATTGGTCCATGTGCTTGTTTTTATGCCAGTACTAGGCTGTTTTGATTACAGTGGCCTTGTAGTATAGTTTAGTGTCAGATATTGTGATCTTTACTCTTCTTTCTCAAAATTGCAGCAGCTATTCGGGGTTGTTTATGGTTCCATATAAATTTTTGAAGTGTTTGTTCTATGTCTGTGAAATAAGCCATTGGTACTGTAATAGGTATTGCATTGAATGTGTAAATTGCTTTGGGTAGTATGGACATTTTGATCTTCCAATCCATGAACACAGTATATGTTTCCATTTGTTTGTGTCTTCCTTGATTTCTTTCCTCAGTATTATGTAGTTTCCTGAATACAGGTCTTTTACCTCTTTGGTTAGGTTTATTCCTAGGTATTTTATTTTTCTTTTTGCTATTTCAAATGGGATTTTTTTTTTCTTGATTTCTGCTTCTGCTGTTTCATTAGTGGTGTACAGAAATGCCTTTGATTTCTGGATATTGACTTTGTGTCCCTCTGTTTTGCCAAATTCATTTATTAGGTCAATCAGCTTTTTGCCCGAGTCTATAGGATTTTCTATGTACATTATCATGTCATCTGCAAACAGTGACAGTTTTGTTTCCTCCTTTCCAATTTGGATGCCTTTTATTTCTTTTTCCTGTCTGATTGCTGTGGCTAAAACTTTCAGTACTATATTGAATAGAAGTGGTGAAAGTAGACAGTCTTTTCTTGTTCCTGATCTTAGTGGAAAAGATTTTAATTTTTTCCCATTGAGTATGATGTTGGCTGTAGGTCTCTCATATATGGCCTTTATTATGTTGAGGAATGCTCTCTCTATTCCCACTTTGCAGAGTGTTTTTATCATAAATGGGTGCTGTACCTTATCAAATGCTTTTTCTGCATCTATTCATATGATTATGTGGTTTTTGTCTTTGCATTTGTTTATGTGATGTATTACATTTACTGATTTGCAAATATTGTACCATCCTTGCATCCCTGGAATGAATCCCACTTGGTCATGGTGTATGATCTTTTTAATGTATTGTTGGATGCGGTTTGCCAGTATTTTGTTGAGGATTTTAGTGTCAATGTTCATCAATATTGGCCTGAAGTTTTCTTTCTTTGTTGTGTCTTTATCTGGTTTTGGAATTAGGATGATGTTGGCCTCATAAAAAGAGTCTAGGAGTCTTCCACCTTTTTGGATTTTTTGGAATAGCCTGTGAAGGATAGGGGTTAGCTCTTCCTTAAATGCTTTGTAGAATTCCCCTGTGAAACCATCTGGTCCAGAGCTTTTGTGTGTTGGGAGTTTTTTTCATTACTGCTTCAATTTCTTTTTACTGGTCTGTTCAGGCTTTCTGCTTCATTTTCATTAAGTTTTGGAAGATTATATTTTTCTAGAAATTTGTCCATTTCACCTAGGTTTTCAAATTTCTTGGCATACAGTTCTTCATAGTAATTTCTTACGATCCTTTGTATTTCTGTGGTATCAGTTGTAATCTCTCCTCTTTCATTTCTGATAGTGTTTATTTGGGTCTTCTCTCTTTTTTTCTTGACGAGTCTGCTTAAAGGCTTGTCAATTTTGTTTATCTTTTCAAAGAACCAGCTCCTGGATTCATTAATCCTTAGAATTGTGCTTTTAGTCTCTATGTCATTTAATTCTGCTCTGATCTTGGTTATTTCCTCCCTTCTACTTGCTCTGGGCTGACTTTGTTGTTGTTCCTCGAGTTCTTGTGGACGTAGGGTTAGGTTGTTTGCTTGAAATATTTCTATCTTTTTTAGGTATGCCTGTATCACTATGAACTTCCCTCTCAGGACTGCCTTTGCTGTGTCCCATAAGTTTTGGGTTGTTGTGAGTTCATTTTCATTTGTTTCCAGAAACCTTTTGATTTCTTCCCTAATTTCATTCTTGACCCATTCATTGTTTAATAGCATGCTATTTAATCTCCATGATTTTGAGTGTTTTGGGTTTTTTTCCTTGGGGTTGGTTTCTAGTTTCAGTCCCTTGTGATCTGAGAAAATGCTTGGTATAATTTCAATTTTCTTGAAATTGTTGAGGCTTGTTTTGTTTCCTATCATGTGGTCTATCTTTGAAAATAGTCCATGTACATTTGAAAAGAATGTGTATTTAGCTTCTTTGGGATGGAGGGCTCTGTATATATCAGTTAAGTCCATTTCATCTAGGGTATTGTTCAGTGCCACGATATCTTTGTTGATATTTTGTTTGGAAGATCTGTCCATTTTTGATAGTGGGGTGTTAAAATCCCCCACTATAATTGTGTTGCTGTCAATATCTTTCTTGAAGTCCTCTAAGATTTTCTTTATGTATCTGGGTGCTCCTATATTGGGTGCATATATATTTACAATATTTATGTCTTCTTGGTGGATTCTTCCCCTGAGTATTAAGAAGTGACCTTCTGGGTTTCTCTTTATGGCCCTTTTTTGGAAGTCTATTTTGTCTGAAATGAGTATTGCTACCCCAGCTTTTTTTCCCTGTCCATTTGCTTGGAAAATTTGTTTCCAGCCCTTCACTTTCAGCCTGTGCAGGTCTTTTATCCTGAGGTAGGTCTCTTCTAGGCAGCATATGTGTGGGTCATGTTTTTTTATCCATTCAGCTATTCTATGTCTTTTGACTGAGCATTTAATCCATTTATGTTTAAGGTTATTATTGATAGGTACTTATTCATTGTCATTTATGTATGTGTGTTCCTCTTTCTCTCTCTCTCTCTTCCTTCCTTTCCTTAAAGCAGTCCCTTTAGCATCTCTTGCAGAGCTGGTTTGGTGGAATTGTATTTTTTTAGACTTCTTTTGTCTGGGAAGCTTCTTATTTGGCCTTCAATCTTGATTGAGAGCCTTGCTGGGTAAAGTAGCCTTGGTTGCAGACCTCTGGTTCTCATTACTTGGAATATTTCTTGCCATTCTCTTCTGGCCTGGAGTGTTTCCATTGAGAAGTCAGCTGTTAGCTTTATTGGGGCTCCCTTGTATGTTAATTCCTATTTCCCGCTTGCTGCCTTTAATATTCTCTCTTTGTCTTGAAATTTTGCCTTTTTAATTATGATGGGTCTTGAGGTGGGCCTCTTTGGGTTCCTCTTGATTGGGACTTCCTGTGTTTCCTGGATTTGTGTGACTTTTTCTCTCATCAAATTAGGACTTCTTTAAAGCCCCAAAATTTTACTATATCATATCTTGGTGTTGGTTGTTCTGGGTGGATATTCTCAGATACATGGTGTAATCTTTCAATATATAACTTAAATTCTTTTTTTCTTTTAATTTCAAGAAAGTTTTCTTTTTTAAATATGTTTTATTGATTATGCTATTATAGTTGTCCCATTACCCCCCTTCATTCCCCTCCATCCTGCACACCCTCTCCCACCCACATTCCCCCCCTTTAGTTCATGTCCATATGTCATAAGTTATTTAGCTTCTACATTTCCCATAGTATTCTTGCCCTCCCCCTGTCTATTTTCTACCTACAATCTATGCTTCTTATTCTCCATACCTTTTCCCCCTCTCCTCCTCCCACTCCCCTGTTGCTAAACCTCCATGTATTATCCATTTCTGTGGTTCCGTTCCTGTTCTAGTTGTTTGCTTAGTTTCTTTTTGTTTTTGTTTTAGTGGTTGTTAATAGTTGTGAGTTTGCTGTCATTTTACTATATATGTTTTTTTTTATCTTCTTTTTCTTAGGTAAGTCCCTTTAACATTTCATAAAATAAGGGCCTGGTGATGATGAACTCCTTTAACTTGACCTTATCTGAGAAGCACTTTATCTGCCCTTCCATCCTAAATGATAGTTTTGCTGGATAGAGTAATCTTGGATGTAGGTTCTCGCCTTTCATGACTTGGAATACTTCTTTCCAGCCCCTTCTTGCCTGCAAGATCTCTTTTGAGAAATCAGCTGACAGTCTGATGGGAACTCCTTTATGGGCTGTCTCCTTATCTCTCACTGCTTCTAGAATTCTCTCCTTCATTTTTACCTTGGCTAATGTAATTATGATGTGCCTTGGTGTGTTCCTTCTTGGGTCCACCTTCTTTGGGACTCTCTGAGCCTTCTGGACTTCCTGGAGGTCTATTTCTTTTGTTAGAATGGGGAAGTTGTCCTTTATTATTTGTTCAAATAAGTTTTCCACTTGCTGCTCTTCCTCTTCTCTTTCTGGTACCCCTATAATTTGGATCTTGGAATGTTTAAAGATGTCCAGGAGGTTCCTAGCTTCTCATGTTTTTGAATTCTTATTTCTCCAATTCTTTTCTGTTTGGTTGTTTCTTTCTTCCTTCTGATCCACTCTATTGTTTTGAGTCCCAGTTTCCTTCCCATCACTATTGGTTCCCTGTGTATTTTCCTTCACTTCTCTTATCGTAGCCTGCATTTGTTCATCTAATTTGCGACCAAATCAACCAGGTCTGTGGGCATCTTGATCACCAGTGTTTTACACTGCATCTGATAGGTTTGCTCTCTCTCGGTCGCTTAAAAGTACTGACTCTGGGGCTTTCACTTCTGTTTGAGCCATCTTTTTTTTTTTTTTCCTTTTGGTCTGGTTGCGCCTGTTATGTATGAGGGGCAGAGCCTTAGGTGTTCACCAGGGCAGGGCACTCCAGTTGCTGGTTTGTGATGCTGTATGTGGGGCAGGGTCCGAGAGGGAACAATGGCGCTCACTCCATTCTCTGGGGGACCTCAGTCCCTTCCGCTGCTTCCTCCAAGCAAACTGGGCCCCTTTGGTGCCAATTTCCATGTGGGCGGGCTTGTGCACCCTGTGGGACTTTCCAAGGACCTCTCCTGTGAGGCTGGGAGTCTCTCCCTGCACCTGAACTCCCACAGGTGTTTTCAATCAGTACCCCAAGGCTCAATTCCCAGCGCTGTTATTCTGGGTTACAAGCAGTGCCTTGCCTCAAAATCGCCACCTTGCTGGGTCTACCGGTTGCCACCCTTCAGCCAGGGTCTGCCAGCTGCTGCTTGCGCACTCAGGGTCCACCTGCTGCAGTCTTGCATGCCCCGGATGCCTCATGCACCTGGTCCCAACGCTCTCTGCTCTCTGCGCCACGACCCATAACTGGTTGTCCGACTCTGCCCCTCCTAGAGGTCTGGATGAACAAGTCTATTTTAACTTCTTGGTTGTCCAACTTCCATACAGTTCAATTTTCTGTCAGTTCTGGTTGTTATTCTGTTTCTAAATTGTTGTTGTCCTTATCTTGATTGTGCGAGGAGACACAGTGTGTCTACCTATGCCTCCGTCTTGGCCAGAAGTCTCAGGAAAGTTTTCTTGAAGTATGTTTTTTAGTATCTGTTTTGTTCCCTAACTTTGATTTCTTTTTTAAGATTTATTATCTCTACGTTGAATCTCCTCTGCCTTTAATTTGTTACTTTCTCTTGAATTGTTTCTACCTCTTTTAACTTGTTTTTCAATTTAAAAATTCTTATTCCTTTCACCTTCTATTTCTCTTAAAATAGTATTTGTATTTTTGTTCTTTTATATTCTTTCTATTTAAGACTTCATTTCTGAAATGATTTTTCTTATATTTTTAATTCTCTAGGTTCTATCACACTGAGTTTAAAATAAATTTATGTTTTTTCATGTCTTAATATCTATTACATAATTTTTCTTAATACCTTCTAGATTATTTTTAAATTGAAGGTTATAATCTTGATGTATTCTGTGGACACATGTTTCTGATGTGTTGTCATCATCAAAGTGATGTTGCTCTGCTCCTTATTGTGTGTGTGTATAGTATCTGATGTGTTGTTCAATTTTATGTGAAAAGAATTGTTTTCTGAATTTTTATTTTTATTTTTCTTAAGATTTTATTTATTTATTTTTAGAGAGAGGGGAAGGGAAGGAGAAAGAAGGGGAGAGACACATCAATGTGTGATTGCCTCTTGCACGCCTCCAGCTGGCAACCTGGCTTGCAACCCGGGCATGTGCCCTGATGGGGAATCGAATCAGTGAACTTTCGGTTCCTGGGCCAGCTTCGATCCACTGAGCCATGCCAGCCAGGGCTTTTTTCTGAATTTTCAGAAGGAGGCATGGTTCAGTGCAGCTTTGTTAACTTCACAGAGTTCCCTCTTTTGTTTCCATGAAGTGTTAAAAAATTAAAGACTTGCTTTCTGAAACTTCCTGACTGTGGATCTTTTCTTTTCTTTGTCTCTATTATCCTTATTGTGATCAATTTTGAATTCACTCTCAGAAGTCTGTCAGCCTCTATTCTAGAAGGAAGCCCTGGCTGGTCAGTTTCATGAGTTCACGGGCCAAACTGCTTGAGTCCTTTCTTTCCTCTGTGTAGGCCTCTTGTATTCATCTGCTATTGGAATAGGGGAAACACCTCCCATTTTCTGCTACTATTCCCAAATCTGTCCTTAGCACTTCCCAATAAATATCTGTAGGTGGTCTGTTCTACTCTGTTATCAGGTTCACCAGAGGATCTACTGCTTTCAACTGCTTTCTCACACACAGATGGCAGGTCTTGTGAATTTTGGTGGCATGTTCTCATCCACTTGTATTTTGGGTTTTCTGGGGATATACTGTCACTTAATTTTACTGTAAATGTCTTAGGGCCCTGGCTGGTGTGACTCAGTGCATTGAGTGCCAACCTGTGAACCAAAAGGTTGCTGCTTCAATTCTTTATCAGGGCACATGCCTGGGCCAAGGTCCCAGCTGGGGACATGCGAGAGGCAACCAGATGTATCTCACACATCAATGTTTCTCTCCCTCTCTTTCTACCTTCCTTCCCCTGTCTCTAAAAATAAATAAATAAAATCTTTCAAAGACTGTTTTGGGGTTTGCTATCTAGTGGCTCTATTTGTTGTTATGTGGGGATTTAGAGAGAGTAAAAACATATGTGGCTGCTTCCATTATTGCAGAATCTTCTAAATCTCAAAACGTTTTTTAAATGTACAACAGTATTGTCCAGCACAGAGACCATAAGAAGATGGTCTCTTGACACAATAGCTGGTATCATAGATCTCAGAATTAGAGCCTCAATAAATCAGCTGGTCTAGTTGCCTGTGGTTCAGACAAGAAATACATCATCCTCAACTCAGAACAGGTGGCAGGAGCACTACAAAGTTAAGTAGGAGTGGAACCTATTTAGTAGTTTTAAATTTTGACATTTTCTTACAGTGTTTGTTCAATGAAATATATAAATATATACCACAAAATATTATTCATATTAAAATAAACAAACTTGCAAACAGGTTTATCTTACATTTGGGTATGGATGAGTGTTAAAATGTCTGTATTGGTTATAGTTATGAATTGGAAATATTAATTTAAAATAGCTACTTTTTAAAACAAATCTGAAAATCAGCTAAGAGCAACATCCAAATCAATCAGTTTGTAAATTGCTTTTTGAGTGAGCTAGAATATTTTAGTTCAAATTCCTGTGAATTAACTAGGGAATAAAATCTCTGGTGATTATAAAATATTTAGCTAACAAGTGATAGAAGGGTTTTTTTATAAAAAAAAGAAAGAAAGAAAATAAAGGAAGGAAGGAAGCTCTCCATAACAACAAAAAGAAATAACTACAAGATGAAAATAACCTAAAAGCAAACAGAACATATCATTAATAGAGTCCTTCATTATCTAGTGTAGCCTATAATGGAGAAAACAGCAAGTGTAATTCTGTTATCTTACCACAGGCAGTATGCATATCCTGTAAAATCCATCTCTTCATTTTCTGGTTGAAAAGATCATTGTAGAAAAGGACTGCCAGGGAGTAGAGGTCATGCTGATTTATTGGCAATTAAACCTGCAGGATTTCTGCACTCCCTTCAAAACAAAGTATCTAAAGCAATTCAGCCAGGATGATTACATAGTGGGCTATCTACTAAAACCCAGGAGTCTTTCTATTAGTGCACAACAGATACAACTGACTTGGCTGTATTTAGATTACTGCTATTTTTTGAGCAGATTCTTATTGAATTGTCCTTAAATCCCCTAGGCCCAAAGAATTACCTTGTTAGTCAGTTTAATAAAGCAGAATCTTACCAAGTGGTAAATAATTCTGCTTGGACATATAAGAACTTTGGTGCAAAATAAACTCATTTAAAACAAGCAAGTGTATTACTGAATCTAAATAATCTGTCTATGGTGCCTCAGCTTTCCAAAATGTTTAGAGATGATGGTTTAGGGGTTTGATATTTGTTATGGATTAAATGCTGATGACCCTTCAAACTCATGTTGAAATCCTAAACCCTAATATGATAGCATTAGAAGGTGAAGCCTTTGGGAGGTCATTAGATCATTCAGGTGGAGTCCTCATAAATGGAATTAATGTGCAAATAAAAGGTACCCCAGAGAGCTTTCTCCCCGTTTTTGCCATATGAGGACATAAGGAAAAGTCAGCAGGTTGCAGCTCAGAAGTGGGCTCTTACTGGAACCCCACTATGCTAGTACCCTGATTTCAGAGTTCCAGCCTCCAGAACTGTGAGAAATAAATTCCTGTTGTTAAAAAACCACCCAATCTATGATACTCTGTTATAACAGTCCAGAGTAAGATAATACCAGTGCAAATTAACTAGTTTTTAGCCATTCCATATCTAGACACAACTCAGGTTACTTAGGCTAGTAGTTCACACCATGAATGCCATTTTTATATAGATATTTCCACTTGTCCTATAGATGGTGACAGGCAGACTCAAGTGCTAGGAATGATGGACTCTCAGGAACACAGGAAGAAAGGTAGAAATAGATTGGATGAGGGTGGAGAAAAATTATCACATTAACATTTCTGACTCTACCTAACCTTACCTGCCAGAATGAATCTGATTATATTACACTTGAGTTCCTATTTATTTCTTAGAAACAGGAATATGGCCACTGTACATTGCATCATACAGGATTATCTGCCTCAGGCACTAGCCTACCTCCACTATTCCTAGCTTTCTCCTCCTCCCTACTGGCATATATTGCTAAAGTCTCATTTATTCATTCATCCATTGCATTCATTCATTCAGTAAATATTTACTGAGACTTTAATATGTGCCAATTACTGTTCTAGCTCCTTGCAATATAGCATGTCTTTATAGTGTAGTCTGGGTTTGAATTTTTCTTTATAAAATTTTACATTAAAACGATATATTTATCTTGAAAAATATAGAATAATATAAAGGAGAAATTTTAATCTACATGTAATCAAACAAATACTGTTAAATCTTCACTGTGTATCTTTTCAGTCTTTTTCTCCTCTCCTAATGTTTTTAAGTTGAAATACTACAAGCATGCAAAATATCTGAGATTGACCAAACAAGCACCCATATGCCCATTACACACTTTAAAACATATATTACAGAAACTGTTGAAGGCCCCTTCCCAGCTATATTCAACTTGTCACTGTCAATATAAAAATTTACGTTACTGTAAATTTTTTATCACATAATAAATGATATGTAGTACAGTTTGAACTGTGTGGGTTCACTTATACACTCATTTTTTCTTTTCTTTTTTTAAAAAATATTTTATTGATTAAACTATTACAGTTGTTCCATTCCCCCCCCTTTATTCCCCTCTGCCCTGCACACCCCCTCCCACCCGCATTCCCCTCCTTTAGTTCATGTCCATGGGCTATACATACAAGTTTTTTGGCTTCTACATTTCCTATACTATTCTGTTTTTTTCTTTATTTTATTGATTATGCTATTACAGTTGGCCCATTTTCCCCCTTCACTCCCCTCCACCCTGCCCATCCCCTCCCACCCACATTCCTCCCTTTAGTTCATGTCCATGTGTCATAAGTTCTTTAGTGTTTACATGTCCCATACTATTCTTACCCTACCCCTGTCTATTTTCTACCTACTGTCTATGCTACTTATTCTCTATATCTTTCCCCCCTACCTCCTCCTCCTACTTCCCTATTGCTAACCCTCCATTTGATGACTTTTTTTTACTGATCATATTTTTAATCTTCTTTTTCTTAGGTAAGTCCCTTTAACATTTCATATAATAAGAGCTTGGTGATGATGAACTCCTTTAACTTGGCCTTGTCTGAGAAGCACTTTATCTGCCCTTCCATC